>CAUYQU010005725.1:0-80651 GCA_963574635.1 Cheracebus regulus
TGTTTGTAAAATGATACAAAATGTCGGTTCTATAAGATAATTTTAAATATATATATATATATATATATATATATATATATATATATATATATAGTACAACATTATGACTATAGCTAGTAACAATGTAATATTTCTTGAAAAATGCTAACAGAAAGGATACAAATGTTCTTACCACAAAATAATTATGTGAGGTGATACATATGTTAATTAGTTAGATTTGGTCATTCCATTATATATGTATACTTCAAAACATCATGTTATACACAATAAATACATACAATTTTATCTGCCAATTCCAAAGACAGAGGGGGAGAAAGAGAGCACTACAGCCTTCTGGGTATATTCTACTTCTTTGAGAAGTTTTACACTTTACAGTTATATGCAAATATTATTGTAGGCCACAAAATTATTACTCAAACTAATTGTTGTGAAAAACAAAAATGGTAAAGTATGAAGTCTCTCTTAATAAGAAAATATTTAAAGGTCTTATTGTTATTTTTGTGTTATAACTGTACAGCCTGTTTAATTCTGGATTTTCTGTAACAGGCTTGACCTGATCTGATGAACCATAATCAGAGGTTGTAAACTTCATGGAAAAATCATTGGACTCAGGATTGGAAGATCTTAACCGACGTTTAGCTTTCTTACTAGCTGTTTGGCCATAGCAAGATACTTCTCTGAATTCAGGTTATAAACGACAAAAGATTTTTAATTCTCAGGATTGTTTGTGCAGGGTGACCATAGGCAGATAGGCAGCTTTTGTGCTGTACAAAGGCACCCATACAAGAGAAAAAGTAGGCTTAAAGCAACTAATGTCTGTTCTTCGGTGACCAAATTAGAAGTCCTGGAGTTGGGGCCATCTATCAGGAGGAGATGTGACATTTTTCTTTCTAAAGTTTTCTTTCGCTTATTGAGCCCTAAGCTCGCATCTGCTCAGAAAAGGTACTCTTTCTAGTTTACTGAAAGTTTTCACATAGGTTACCTGATTGTGAAAACTAACAACAACAACAACAAATCCCTGAAAGATAGTAACTGTAGAATTCTACACATATATAAAGTATTGTTAATTTTAAAAACTTTTAAGGAAAAAATAGAGCAAAGATATGAATAGTTATCTAACAAACTAAAAACTAAAAAACTAAAATAATGGGAAAGACTTTAATAATACTAGTAATCAGGCAAATGTCAATTAAAAGAGCTACAAAATTTTATCTTTTTATAAAATTAGTGAATAATAAAAGTCAATACTGAGATGACAGTGTATTGAAGAGACACAAACTGCTAGCAGTTTAATTGATACAAACTGTATTAATTATTTTTGCAAAATTTATCAGAACCTTTTAAAATATTCTGACCTAGTAAATTTCTGAAAACTCACACCATTAGCATTCTCAGAATTCTCCTTTTCTTGGTAAAATAAATAAAATATAGGGCAATCTTGCCAAGAAATTATGAAGACAGTCATATTGATCAGGTCACATAGCTAAAATAACTTCTTACATAGCATTCTGAAAAAAATGAGGGTAATTTAAATGGACACTTTCATGCCTTATTGCTTCTTTATGTGATAGACTGACTAGATACAAATCAATTAAAATCTGTGAAATGTCCTTGCGTTTATATGTATGAAACAAACTTACTTTATTCAGCAGATAATCAAGGGAATATTGTTCAAATGTGTACTTTACCAGATATCTAGCCAGAGGAGAAACTGTCCCTTATGTCTGTGTTCATATACTTTTGTTACAATATTCCCAGATAATCTTTTAATATGAAGAATAATTGCTATTATTCTACTTCTTTTTTGTACAATTTCTTGCTTGGTAGTTTTACATTTTTTTAAAAAAAATATTATACTTTAAGTTCTGGGGTACATGTGCAGACCATGCAGGTCTGTTACACAGGTATACACTTGCTGTGGTGGTGGTTTACTGCATCCATTGCCTTGTAATCTACATTAGGTATTTCTCCTAATGCTATCCCTCCCTAATCCCCCCACTCCCTGCTATTCCTCCCCTAGCCTCCCATACCCCAGACCCTGGTGTGTGATGTTCCCTTCCCTGTGTCCATGTGTTCTCATTGTTCAACACCCACTTATGAGTGAGCACAGGCAGTGTTTGGTTTTCTGTTCTGTGTCAGTTTGCTGAGAATGATGGCTTCCAATTTCATCTATGTCCTTGCAAAGGACATGAACTCATCCTTTTTTATGGCTGCATAGTATTCCATGGTGTATATGTGCCACATTTTCCTTATCCAGTTTATCATTGATGGGCATTTGGGTTGGTTCCAAGTCTTTGCTATTGTTAACAGTGCTGCAATAAACATACATGTGCATGTGTCTTTATAAAAGAATGATTTCTAATCCTTTGGGTATATACCTAGTAGTGAGATTGCTGGGTCAAATGGTATTTCTATTTCTAGATCCTTGAGGAATCGTCACCCTGTCTTCCATAATGATTGAATTAATTTACACTCCCACCAACTTAAAATAATTATTTTTCTAATCCATCTAATTCCCTGGGGCAACCCTCTTCCAGTAATTCTTTGAATTTACCACCAATTTGCTGGATTAACTGTCCCCATTTTTACTGTCCATGATCTCCTCACATTCTCTTTCCTTTCATTAACTAGCTTAAATTCTATTTTAAAACCATTATAATCATTATATTTCATAAACATAGCCCCCTTGCCCCTTCTATCTCACCACAGTCCTTTCCACTTAAATCTAATTCTCTAGTTACATTAGTTTACGCCTCTGCTGCTGAACATGAATGGAGAATAATCCACAGCCGTGCTGATGGGCTTTACTTTTGATCAATGACCACAAACTTCAAGTGAACCCTCATCCCTGCCTGATAAGCCTACTATGTTTTCCTAGTCATCTCACATTCCATTTCCCTTAAACTTCTACTTCTCTATCTTACCCCTTCTCTTTTTTCTTCCAACCACCCCCTGGCTCAGATTATGACTTTGTTTTCCATTACACTAATAGAAGCAATCAGAAAATAGATTTCTTTCTATCTTCTCACCAAATCTGACAAATCTGAACCTAATTTGATTATAGAGGCATTCTGTGTGATTCATTTCTTCTTATCTGAGCAATGAAACAGGTTCATGTGATAGGTCCACTTTTATTCAATCTATTTCTTTAAAGCTAATGTTAAGGTTTCAGGAAGTTACTCTGCAGTTGATATTAGGGTGTGTATAACGCTTTTCTGATAAATTCTTTTTCTTTATTAAATCATGAATCTATCCGATGATTCCTGTGAAAGTTAGCCATAAATTATTATATATTGGCATCGTCCATCTAATAAGAATATTCCAGCTTATGGGCCATGTTGCATAAAGCATAGCATTAACATTAATTTTAAGGACTCTTATCTTTGCATTTTCCTTCCCAAGGTTTCTCTGATTTATAGCCTTAGATTACAATTCAAAAACTACTACAGATAGGGAAAGCAGGAACCTGGTACAAATGTCCTTTTCTCTTTCCAAATTGATTTCAAGATCTATACCACTATGTAATACTGAACTATATGTGAAACTTTTGGCAGTTCTGAAAGAAGGATATGACAGTCTTTAGAGCTTTGGTTCTTTTAGCTCACCTATAGTGTGCTACATATATGAGATAGTTAAATGACAGCGAAAACCTGCTGTACTGAAAGTCAGTATGAGTGAAAAAATGATAAAATAAGTTTAGATTAAGAAATAAAAGTGTTTTATTTATTTATTTATTCAAAAATAAATGGAATTTGAACACAACACAATAAGAAAGCAGAATGATGTACTGGAAAAGTTGAAAGGTTTAACTTTTGGTCTCAGTTTTACTAGTGTTCAGTGTTGCAACATTAGTTTAACTCTAAAAGCCAGAGTTTCTTTAATTGTGAAATTAGGAACATAAGATGTCTATAACCTAAGGTTATTGTAAAGATCTAATAATATATATAAGAAAGTGACAATTGAAATGCCTAGCATACTCTGTATATTAAATAACTATTTTTAATCATTTATTCAATTTTGCTAGTACTGTCCTTGTCATTATTAAGTAAAACACCCTTCATAAGCAATCTCAACCATTTCCAAAGCAGCAGCTACCTATACTTTATATTATATATATTTGAGCTGGTGCTCAAATATACATCATTGGTTCAGGGCTTTTTTCTGAACTTGTTTCTACTTGCAAGTGTCCTACAAAAAAGCTCAAACCCAAAGTGAACTGGCTGTCTTTTCTTATTTTACCTCAAAATGTATCCTTCACTGTACTTTAGTCTCATGAAATGGAACTACCAACCACCAAGCCAGTAACCTGGGGATCGCCTTAGGGCTCTCTTTTTCAGCTCAATTTCCAATACGTAGACAGGTTTTAACAGGTCTATCTTTTCAACATTCCTTTATAACATCGTTGCTTTAATCAGCACCTTTACTTCTTCCCCTGTGCTTTTTGTTCAAGATCTTTGAGAAAGATCTTCAGTCTTGTCTTCCTTCAAATGAGAATCACCGTCACCAAAGTAATTTGTCTAAAGGAGGCAAGGATACAATCTTCTTGTGGCCCCATGGCAAATAGAATAAGGTCCAAATTCTTTAGTTTGATACATTGACTCCCCAAGATCTGCAGACAATTTTGAACTCATGGGCCACTGTAAGCTCTGGATATCATGAGTTTGCAGTTGTCTACACATATGATAATGTCCTGTGCTTTCTTGCTTCACCAGTTCTAGTCTCTCATACCAGAAAGGCCCTTCCTCCTTATGCCCAGCTCAGTTATTTTATCAACCCATTGAAGACCAGTTCATCTCTCCCAGTACTACTTAAGCATTACTCCAAGAAGCCCTCTCTGACACCCTCTCCCTACAGAACCAAATCACCTTCCTTTTTGTGACCTCTTCCTATAACTCCCAATTCATTCATATTTGCATGGCTGACTCCATTTCTGCCACTCAAGTTCCTTAAAGGCAACAACTGTATCAAATTCCTCAGGGTGTACCCAGTCTGGATCAGTCAGTTCAGGAGACAGATGCCACGAAGTCTGCAATTTGAGGAGCAGTCAGTAGTGAGACTATTTCAAAGAGTGCGGGCAGGAATTTGGGAAACCAATAAGGAATAAGATAGAATCTGGACGCTCACATAGAGGGAAGCCACACTGAAGAGTCAGGGGAGGGAGTAATTACAGAACACAGAGAAGATAATTACGTGGAGAGGGCTTCCTGGGGCCTACGAGCTGTGGCCTTTTCTACAAGGATGCCGCCAACCTGAAGCAAACCCTGCAGGGAGAGTAACTAGGGCAATAAACACTCCTGTTTCAGCAACCTTCCTCCCTGCCAGCATTTCCTATATTCTGAATGCAGTCCAGAAGCTGGAGGGAAATGCATGCAGACCATTAATGTGGCCCTTACAGTTAGCTTTCAGGGGGTCCAGAGCACATTGGAATAACAACAACAAAAATATGTAGTACAGAATTTAAAAGAGCTGACAGTTCCTAATAGTTTAAAAGGTGTATGTTGAATGAAAGTTAATTGAATTATTATTCATGTGCCTTTGAAACCTGTACAAAAATAGACAATAAAGAGTTAAACACAAATGCTCTGAAATAGCATTTCTGCCAGCTTTATACAGGATTACATTGTGCAGCCACTTAGCTGCTTCAGCAGAGAAATGCTCTAAAGAGAAAGAACAGGAAGCACTGGAGAAAAAGGTTTTGTCATATTTCCTGGGAGAGAAACGTATTCCTGGTGGTGCTCCCAGAAGGTGGGCTTTGCTAACAAAAAGGTGATGTTTTTGGAGGATAGATGGAAAAAAATTAGGAAGGCCTGCATACAAACAGAAATAAACAAGGAGACACAACAAGAGCGATGTCAAAATAAGAATACCAGTGGCACAGGGATAAAGAGAAGTGAGTTTTAGTGACAGGTGGAGAAAAGCGGCAGCAGCATGATGGGAAAGGAAGGAGAAAATGGAGAAATAAAGTGAGATAATAAGGATTTACTGCAAGGAAAGCAGGCAGTAGTAACAGGAGGAAAATGAGATATCTGCAGAAGGAATCTGTAAATCGCCTACAAAACTCATAACAACTGTGAGAGCCTTGGAATAGCATGTCTGCCAGCTTGGAAAGATTGTCCAAGAAATGACAGCCTGCTCACCCAGCAGGATCTGCAAGGACAATGCTGGCTCTTCAGGAAAACAACATAGTAAGACCAAAAGAAGAAAAGAAATGGTCTGGGACCCACACTATTCAAATCCAGACTAATGAATTCCTAACAATTAGTTAGAGATGTCTTTCATTAACTGTACATGTACAGATTAATTCTTTGCTAAACTGATTATCATTTTAACATTCTGTGTATATGAAACTAGCTTCAAATAAATCAAATAGTTGATTAAGCTTCTAATCATTAGGTGTCAAAATACCCCAACCAGGTATTGTCTATGAAAAAATACATGCCTTCATGGAAGTTAGAAAGGAAAAATTATATGAGGCAGTATGACACAGTGCTCAAGAATGTAGGCTTCTGTATCAGACATACATTTATGTCAATTCTTGCTCTATCACCCAGCAGATACATTAAATTTTAGTCTCAGTTTCTTCTTTTATAAAATAGAGATAGTGCTTATCCTTCCTTCACAGGTTTCTTATGATAATTAGAAGAGTTCAGACATTTTAAATCATACATAGTACATATTAACATAGTGCATTTTAAATCATACAAAATGTATATTAACACAGTGCCTGGCACCCATTAATTGTTCAAATCCTGAATTGTTACTATTTCCAATGGAGCCTACTCTTTATTTGATTTGCATGAGATTGAAAAGAAACTTTTGAAAACTTTAACAATTTGAGGATTATAAAATATTGTGCAAATTTAAGGTATCATTGGCCAGGCATGGAGGCTCACACCTGTAATCCCAGCACTCTGGGAGGCCGGGATGGTGGATCACCTGAGGTCAGGTGTTCAAGACCAGCCTGACCAATATGGTGAAACCCCATCTCTACTAAAAATGCAAAAATACCTATAATCCCAGCTATTCAGGAGGCTAAGGCAGGAGCATCGCCTGAACACAGGAGGCAGAAGTTGCAGTGAGCTAAGATTGTGCCAGTGCACTCCAGGCTGGGCAACAAGAGCAAAACTCTGTCTTGAAATATATATATATATCATTATTACATATAACTATTTATAACATGGGGGATTGACTGAAAAAGTAGCGTAAAGATGGTAATTTTTAGCACATCAAGATGCCATATCTAAATAGTATTGTTGAGTCATTGTATTGCATTATAATTATAGGGAAAGATAAATAAAGGATATTATTTTATGAATTAATTACATATCAGTCAAACTATAATGTCATAATACCCAGTTATTCCAGTTTTTTCAATCATATTTTTCTTGAGTTGTATGGTTTGAAAAATAAAATATAGAGGAGCATATCATATTTGTATTATCTAAATCGTTAATAATTTCAAGAGTCATTCTACTTTATAAAGTTTTTTTAAAGTGTTAAACACATAGTGGGTGCTTAATGAATATTAAAATTTTTGAAGAAATAGATGAGACTTGATTTGATCAAAATTTTGTTATAAGTTAGGAATCAAACACGTGGAAATAAAATTTTAGTGATTAATCATTTTTAACTAGATGAAAGTTTTTGTAAATATAACTAATGTACCTAGCTAAATAATGAACAGGTTTTGAATACTGAATTAATGGATTTGAGCTGAGAAATAAATTATAAAACATTCCACATTCATTCATCATTCCACTTCCCAACTACCTCCAACAAAAAAAAGATGAAAGTTGGGCCAAAATTTATTTTCTTGCTTAAAATAATTCTTATCACTGTGGAATGTCTTTGTCTTAACTCTAAAATGTATGATTTTTGAGTCAAATATATGTATTCTTTATTTCTATTCTTTATTTCTATTTTCTAGAAAGTAATTGTAGAGAAATGTTTGAGAAATACCCTTGTTTACAGGAAAAAAGCAAAGAAATGAATTAATGCTGGAGTAGTTAAGCAGCAGTCATTGAGGCTGCAGTGTGTTCGGGATACTAGCTAGATATGCCTCCTTGGTGATTTTTGTAGTTCTTATAAAAATCTTTTAAAATATGAAGGGACCTGAGGTCAAATATTTGAGCTATTTTAATCTAGAATTTAATTGTATATATTCTGTATATAGAACATCCATAAAATTAATTCAAAGCCATCCTCTATGCTAATGACCCTGCATAAAATGACACACACACTACACTCTCTCTTCACTAACAATGACTAACTTTGGCAGTGACATTATTTCTGAATTTGAGGTGTAGGAAGAAAGCCAAATGGATATGTGGTTTTTAAAGACCCCCAAGTGATTCTACATAGTTTTCCTTCTTACTATCTCCCTTCTGAGAGTCTGAATAGAAAATGAGAATCTCAATGTTAAATGGAAAATACATCTTCTGAAACACACACACCAAATATTCATTTTCAGAAGCTAAAATTAACTGAGCACTTACTTTGTTAGATATATTTTGACTATTTTAAATGTATTGTCTCATGTGAACTTTAAAATAGCCTTAAGAAGTTGACATTATTTCCAACTTTACAGATGAAGTACCTAGACTCAGTAAAGTTAAAACACTTAACTAAGATTGTAGAGTAAGTTAGTGGTACAACTGAGGTGTGGCCCTATGCTGTCTGGTTCTAGAGCTTGCACTCTTAACTATGAGAATATGTTGCAAAGGAAATGTACTTTAGCTAAAATATAAATAAATATGATTATTTTTACATACAGTGCATAATTTTGTTGTTTGATACCACTCTGTCCTTGTTTGCTGCCAAGGCTGCCCTTCTACATTTTCTTTCCTTGCCCAACTTCTATCCGTCCTCCCAGACTCACCTTAGTTACAAGCTGCTCCAAGACTTCCATGGAACAAACAGAAGGCACTGGGCTTTCACACCTAACTCTATAAGAGTTCTTTATTCATTCCTTCTCCTACAAAGTTTTCATAGGTATCATGTGTCAGGCTCTACACTAGACATATATATCATTTAAATTGCTAATTTAAAAAACTCTAGTTTTAATGGCAGGGCTTTATTAAATTTTGCCTCTCCAGAGTCTGTCAAAATGGCTAGCACATAGGCTGCTTATTATTTCTAAAACTAAAATAAAGATTAATATGTTGTATCTAGTTACATCAATATCAATGATCCACAATAATAGATAAGGCCTTTCCAGAATACCAGAGAATCTCTACCAACGTAGGTAGAGATTCAGATGGAACTGTAAGCCTCTGCTATTGCCAGTTTCCTGTAATTTATTTAATTAATATGATAAACATTTTTACATACTTCTACATGTCAGGTCCTATGTTAGGCATAGAAGAGGATACAGGTTCCAAAAATGAATAAGGTTTATTCTCAGCCCACAAGGAGTATATAGTCTAGTGGAAGAAACAGAGTGTGTACTGGGCTATATTAAATGAGTGTGATAAGAGCTACCATAATACAGTTACAAGAAAAAAGGAAACACTTTGAATTGGAGTGATTCAAGAGTACTTTCAAGAAAAGCGGGCTTCTGGATTGCAACTTAGAACTCTGCTTGGTGCCAAAGCGAACTTCAGGAACCAAGAAGAGCCTAAATAGAAAAAATGCAGAGGAATAATATTTTGAGATATTAACTAATGTTTGCCTCCTGTGATATACTTTTTTAGTTTTTATCCCTTTTCCTATTCTCCCTCTCACATTAGGGGAAAGATACCATAATATGCAAAGACAACCTTCTTTATTTTCAAAAGCCAAAGCCTTTAAATCTCAAAACGCAAAGATTTTGCAGTAGAAGCAGCTAAGCCCTCAAGGATTAAAGGCATAATGTTTATTCCATAAACAAGGAATAAAGAACGAGACTCCCCCACACAGACTACATAAAGATTCCACCAAGTAAAATGAAAAATAACCCAGGAGGAAGCTAGGGCTTAGATGCTGGTAGGTTTCTGGAAAGAACCCCTAATTCTGATCTATCCTAACTTTGGAAGGTATAATTAAATGCTTAGATAGGATTGGGATACCCAAACCAGTATGGGACCTATTTAAACCTAAAAATAAGAATAGTAAGATCTAGCCTTGATCAAGCATTTAATAGAGCCCTGCATTATTCTTACCAAATTTTATTTGAGTAATAACCAGATTATAAAGGAATTATCACTGCAGTTTCACCATTTTGTAGATGACAAAACCAGGTCACAGAGAAGTAATTTGCCCAACGTCTCTCAGTTAGAAATAGCAGAGTTAGTATTTGAACCACAGAAGTCTGACTCTAGATAGTGTAAGGGCTAAGGTAATGCTTCCCTTCTACCCTCCGAAGGTTTGTTGAAAATAAGCTGACAATAGGCAGATTTATATGAGAAAAAGGCATAAAAATGTATTTAAAGCAGACTATCATGGAGTCATACACAAAGTATAAGATTTAAAGAGGGGCTAGATGGTTGAGGCTTTCAAAAGTTCTATATTTGGGAGAGATGTAGGGAGACTTTATTTTGTAAATAATACTCTTGGGAAGCTGGATGAGACTGACAAGTTAGGGAAACCTAGGGGTGGAACTACACAGGAACAAAGGTTGTCTTTTTATGCAAATAAAATTTCTTGGATAGTCTCTTGAAGAAGCTGCTCTCAGATGAAAATCTGTCTAGATATAGGGATGACTTTTAGCTATCTTCTCTCCAGTGGTAATTTTGTCCTTTTTTTTTTTTTATGAGATTCTTAAAGAAGCAGTGTCTTAATGCAATTCCATTTTTTTAGGTAAGTTACTTACCTAGTCAGATAAGGAAATTCCAGAGAAAGTCTATTCTGGTGCTTCAGGAAAGTAAGAGGATCAGAGAGAAAGGAAGCCTGGGAAAAGCCAGAGAAAGACCTTAAGGCTGCTTCGTTAGTTCATCACGCCAAGGCACCATGTTTTAGGGTATCATTTTCTGAGCCCCAACAGGCTCAAAATCACTGTGCTAACTGAGGAAGACAGAATTACCTAAGATTTCATTTCTAACACAAGCTAGGATTAAAGATCAACATGAAAACAATTAGTTCAGTTATGAAAAAAAGAAAGCAAGTTACATTTTTCGTTGAGTAACTGAACTGCAGACATAATGACAGATTTTCCACAAATTAACTTTTTAATCTCTCCAAATGGTTCTGTGACTGTAACTATTATTATCAATTTAAATATGAAAAAGTAGATCACATATGTGAATTCATCTAAAATTTCATGATTAGTATGTAACTCAGCAGTATTTGTACTCAAGGAATTTGACTCCCAAATCTATATTCTCAATCACTATACCATTGGTGTGCTAAAGAAATGGCCACTTCAGGCAGTGCACGGTGGCTCACACCTGTAATCCCAGCACTTTGGGAAGCCGAGGAGGGCAGATTACTTGAGGTCAGGAGTTCGAGATCAGCCTGGCCAACATGATGAAACCTGATCTCTAGTAAAAATACAAAAATTATCCAGGCATGGTGGTGCGCACCTGTAGTCCCAGCTACTCAGGGGGCTGAGGCAGAAGAATCACCTGAAACCGGTAGGTAGAGGTTGCAGTGAGCTACAGTCACACCACTGCACTCCTGCTTGGGCGACAGAGTAAGACTCCATCTCTAAACAAGTATATAAATAAATAGCCACTGAGGTGTACATAAAAATATGCTGCTTAGGCCAGGCACGCCTGTAATCCCAGCACTTTGGGAGCTCGAGGCAGTCAGATCACCTGAGGTCAAGAGTTCAATACCAGCCTGGCCAACATGGCAAAAACCTGTCTCTAACAAAAAATATAAAAATTACTCAGGCATGGTGGCTGGGTGCCTGTAATACCAGCTACTTGGAAGGCTGAGGCAGGGAGAATCGCTTAAATCCAGGAGGCGGAGGTTGCAGTGAGTAGAGATCGAGCCACTGCATTCCAGTCTTGGTAAAAGAATGAGACCCTGTCTCAGGGAAAAAAAAAAAAAAAAAAAAAAAGTGCTGCTTAAATCTCCTGCTATGGGGAACATGACTGACTGATGGCCCCAACTACTGTTCCTCTAGGTCCACTTCTGCATTCATTCTAATGCTACACTTTCTACTGGTTGTTCCCATTCAATAATGATCATGGCAAGACAATGTATGGGATTTTTCCAACGTGGATCTTACCCCTAGGAGGCTCCTCATCCACCTGACCAAATCTTTATTGAGCTGTGCTGCAGTCTGAGACTCTTCCTACCTAATCTCCTTTCTTCTCTTTCTCCTACCACAGCCATCAAACTTCTATCATGGCTAAAGCCTGCCCTCACATTCTGCTGCTTATTTCTTCCCTAAATCTCTTACCTGTCCAGTTCTTTTTTGGCTTCTGTTTTTCTGTGGACCCCAACAAAAGGAAGCAGTAGAGAGATGAGAGTGGTCTGAAAAAAGACATGATGCATGGGGATTTGGCTAAGGCTCACTAACCAGTCATCTTCAGTGAAAGTCGAATCATGAAGAGTCCTTGACATAAGGCCCAGTTGCTGAAGATTTCACTGAGTGATGATCTACCTTGTAGGTATAATGGTTCAAGCATTTCAAAGCGAATCAAGTTGGCTAGTTAATATTAAATTGTATTGGTATTGAATTCTTGTGTAGGGTAAGAAACTGAGAGCCACTAGCAAGTAGCTAATAAGTGTGAGAGCCAAAAGTACTCTTGATAGCCTACCAAAAGCCTGTATCTCCTGGAATGGAAGAAAAGCACAGTTAAGTCATATGCCAAAGATCTGATAAAGTCAAAGAGACCCAGAGACCTGTAAGTGCTTAGCAAGGGCAGATCTGTTATGCTAGACTCAGGGTCCTGGTTTGGAAAATCTGGAATTTTGAAATATGGGATGGGGACACGCCCCTGAGGATGCTGGCTTTGCACAGTCCCCTGATCCCTCAGAACATGCAGAGCAGAGGAGTTCCATAGCATTTCTCAATGTTCTTGCAAGATTTAGCTGGCATGTACTCTCAAGAGCCTGCAAAGTAGATTTGAGTTTGCATTTAGAAAATACCTCATCAAAAGGGCTAGAAAATAAGACTGGGTAAGGAAGAATTCATTGACTTAGGGGCACGTTCTCTAGATTTAACTTTCTCCAGATTTAACATCCTGACAAAAGCCCCCGGGGAATGAGCAATCTTGCTGCTTGTGTGGATCAGGCGAGGCAGCTCTTTCTTGGAACTTTGCTATAATCCGAAACTCTTCCTACCCACTTTTCCATCCTAAACACAGGTGTCAGACATCCATTATGTACTGAAAGTTTCTCACAACCTTTTGCTCCTTCCTGCAATAAATCTCTGGCATCTCTTATCCTGTCCTATTATCTGCTTCTGGGTGGACCTATACTAACACAGAAAGTAAACACAGCCCTAGGTTCCATAGGAGAAAAATAGGGAATGAGGCTGAAAACTAAGCTCTGGATCTGGTCTACTATGTAAAAGTCCAGGCTGAGGAATCATGTCTTAACCTAATGAGACAATGGGTGAGATTTATAGTTAGCATTTAACATAAACAATATTTGTTATCAGTATAATAATTTGGGCTCAAGGGCAGGGAAAGAAAAAAAGGGTTAAAAAGTCACACATTTGAAAGTTGTTTAAAATCTCAAAAACGTGAGGTAAGAATGCAAATGCCTTTAGTGTGGCTGTATGAGATAGTTATATTTATTAAAACGCTTGACTATGCGATGGCACATAAAGAAGCTCAGTAAGTCTCTCTCTCTTTTTTTTGTTTTCCTTTTGCTTTAGAGTTACTTGAGAAATGTGAAGGCCCAGTTAGGAGGCTTTTTCATTTACCCCAATTAGCAGGCTCTGGTAAAATACAAGAGACTGGACAAGAGGGCATTTAAGTTAAGGAAGCATTACCAGATTGTATACGAAAAGTGACCACATTTGCAAATGAATATCCTGTCACCACAGATCTGTTGATGCCTGATGAAATACGATTAAGCAACAATTAATGGAATACTATTTGCCATTGGATAAAAAGTATTTCAAGGGCTGAAGTTGGGGTGGAAGGGAGATCTCATCAGGGTAGGCTTCTTTCAAAGTTTTTAAAGTGTTTGTTCAGTCTAGTTTTTCTTTTTTATCCTCAATACTTTCCATTACTTGAAATTCTTTTTTTTTTACAAAAAATTTATAAATATATCAATTATTCTTTTAAAAAGAAAAACAAATTAAAATTAAGTCATGCTGATACCAGCAACCGCTAATGTAGATGAGGCATATTCAAAGGTATGCTTGTTTAGTGTCCTTTTTTTTGGAGACTTCTTTTTTGAGAAAAATTGTATTTTCTGTAGTTACATAAGTTTGTGGCCCTTGAATTTCATGATATGAACTCTAAAAAGTTACCTTTTCTGGGATGAAGAATGTAGTCGATCCACTTAGGTGACTTTTCATCCTAAAGAGGAGGTGTGAAAGTAAGTAATTGAGCATTAAATTAAGCTAAATATTATGGACCAACAAAAATAGCAGTAGTTATATTTGAACTATCCACTATCAAATGTTATAAGAATACTTTCTGTCAATCAGGCTTTTAAGATGTACATGTTTTAATGTTATTAATGCTGTAAATATAAAAGTCTATTTTAAGATGCTGCTTCTTTTTAAAAATTGGTGTTTATGTAATGTATGCATGCATGCACTCCTGTATGTGAATTACACTAATGAGTCGGGAGTGAACAATTTGAAAATTTGCAAATATGAATATAGATACATTAAGCCTAACCTTTTAAAAAATAATCTGTTGTATTTAGTTTGAAAGCATTCATTATCACAAATAAAAGAAACCATAAATTTCCTACAAGTATATTTAAATGTCATACTTCTTAGATTTCATGGCAATGTCCCTTGGATCAGATTTTTCATGTTATCTGTAATAAAGGTCTGCCTATTTTAATCCAAAGAAAGAGTCTCTTAACTGAACTTAAAGAGAAACCTAATTCAGAATTCAATAAATTATTCTTTCTTTGCATTACCTATTTTAGGTGTTTTAGTTTTATACATACATTTTTAATCTGTCTACATGTCTATATTAATATGAAAGGCCAAGTTATCTTAGATTATACAGTTATTTTCTCTCTTCTAAATTGGAGACCAAGAGGGAACAACATTTATGTGTGCACAAAAGTCAAATATAAGCCATTATCTATATAAAGCAAACATACTTAATTTTTGTTACTTAATTTTTTTCTATGTTAAATACTGACCTGTTGGGTACCAATTAGAGTATGGATTCAAACACTTGGGAATACTGCTTTGTTTCTCCAACATCATAGGCTCCAGTTGTGTGTAGTTACTCCCTCTTTCTCTATTTAATAAATTAAAAAAATAATAAAAATAAAATAATAAAAAAATAAAGATGTAAATTTTTTTTTTAAGTTTTAAAGAAAGTTAAGTGCAGGAACATCGTGAGTTTCTATTTTTGCAGGTAGCAGACAGTTACTGTGTTTGCCTGCCCTGCGTATACTCCTTTTTATTGTGATAACAACTCTTCCTCCACTTTTTCTCCATACAGTGGCTCTCCTCGCTTCCCAGTGGAGTTGGATCAGGTGAGCTGATTTTATACCCCTAGGTCTGGGCAGAGAGAGTGCACATATTCACTTCACCTGTCCTACCTGATGACTGCTTTCTGTCTCCTTGCATCAGTGATTCAGGGATAGGTAAAAGATTAATGATTAGCCAAATAAGGATTTTTTTCTCCCTCTCTTTCTCTCTCAGAAACTTTTTGCTGAGTTACCAAATGAAATACTATATGACTGGAACTGCTGATGACCATGTTGCTTCTGAGAGTGATACTAAAACGATACTAAAAAGAGTAAAGCTCAGGTGAGGGACAGAGGGAAAGACACCTGACAATATCCCCTAAACACCCAGACTCAGCCATGCTGATTACTGGGCTTTTTAGTTACACAAGTCAGTAAATTCTTATTTTTCTTTAAACCAGTTTACCTAAAAGTGTCATTTGCCACTTAAAGAGGCCGTTTTAATTAGGTTCTTCTGTAAAGAATAAGAGAAAAAAAGACAAGGAAGTGATACCTAAACAAACTTCAGTTGAACTACAGCCACCTCTGTTAAAATTCTTCAGGCTAGAGATTTTTTCATATGGTAAAGTAGCATGAAGTCAAATGCTTTCCTTGCTTCTGTAAGGCCCAATTGAAGTTGACGTCTGTCAGTCAGACAAGCCACACATGCTTGAATGACCAAATATTATGTAAAAGGAATGTGAACTGCTAAAGAAATTGGTAGCTTTATTTTCTAAGGAGCTTCTGACATCTTTTTAAGTTAGAACCAAGTCATTGAAAAACTTAGTTTTCCATTTTATACATGTGAGGTTGCTACACCCATTCTTCCACATCAAGTATTATGGACTATTCAAAGTATCTTTTACTTTGAAGTACTATTAGTTCAAAGTATCTTTTTTATACTGGATTTTCTCTTTTTTCCCATCCTATTTCAATTTGGGAGATTTCTAGAGACACTTCTTCATGGTCATTAATTCTTCTTTCCTCAGCTGTGCCACTGAAGACATTTTTAATCTGTTACTATGTGTTTCATTTCTAATATTCCTATTTGATCTTTTCTAGTAGTCTCCATCTCTGCTGAAATCACCAATCAAGTCTTACATGTTGCTCCCCTTTTCAGTTATAGCCAATGTCTAGGTACACTTTTCTTAGTAAGCTGGGGCACAACATGTCTCTTCTCTTTGTAGATACCTCTTCTTAGGCTTGGGGCCAGTTGGTGTCATGTGACATCAGCACTCTCATAGGCTCAAGAAAAGTCATGAATTTTCTGCTTGTCTAGGTTTCTTCATTGTAAAGTTGGGAGTGGTACTCTCTAACCCCCTATATGCCTAAGTGGAAACCAGACTCCTGTATGCAGGATTTAGACTTTGAACCTTTTTAACAAAAAACAAATATATTAAGCCAGCTGGCACTAAAAGCCATGATTTACCTTCTCCAATTTTGCCATCTTTGTCTTCATAGCAATGTTGGTATAGTCATTTAAGTATTATGTTACATATAGTTTTATTGTCTGATAAAATAATAGCATAAATAGGAAAATAACTTAGCTGTCCCAGAAATAATAAATAAGAAGTTTCTTATGAGCATAAAGTAATTGAGTTCAAGATGAACAATATTAAAGTGTGCTGAAACTAGCACAGTGTATTTCTCTATACACTGGCCCTCCTCTCTTCCCAGTCCTGTGGGGTCAGGTGGGCTGATTTCACACCCCTAGCTCTGGAGAGAGTGAGTGAGCATATTCCCTTCACCTGTCCTGTTTGGCTTCAAGCATACTCATTGGGCTGAATCAAGCAAAGTGTAGGTTCAGTGATGAGGCAGCAAAATACAATGAAAGAATCTGTGTAAAATGCATGTTAAAGTTGGTGCCTAAAACCTGATTTGTATTTTTGGATGTTTGATCTTGTGTTAGTTCTCTGAAAACACCAACTTTCATATAGAAACCTATTGCTCATCTTCTACACAATCGACATTTGCACACATTTCTATAGAAAATAGTGTGACCATAATGGATAGACTTTTGCTGGAAAGACTATCAAACCCATCGTGAATCATTTTCTTCATCCCAGATATAGTGTTGTGTTCATGTAGACCCAATCATAGATATAATGGTATTGTGTATGCCTGTGTGTGTTGTGTGTGTGTTTATGCATATACATGACTAATTAATAAAAATAGATCTTTCAAGTTAACCAAATAGAGTTATCATACAATTATACAGAAATTATCCTATTAGAATTCCAGCTAAGATCTCAATTTCTCTGCCTCCTCCCTCCTGCAGCGTCCTTTTCTATTAACCCTTCAATATAACGTAATGTAGGAGCCATATATAATTTCTCCTTTCTTCCTTCTGTCTTTTCTTCTATTCTGCTCTCTCCTTCCCTCTTCCTTTTCCCCTTATTTTCTCTTTCTTCTATTTATCCCTTTTAGTCCTTTCTTCCTTTCATTCATTTTTTCCTGCCCACTATCAATTTTTATTTGTTTCTAATAAACCCTGATTTTCCCTGGAGAACTACTTTACTTTCATTCTCAGTAAATGTCGTGTGAAGAGGCAGTATCCTCTGCCCCAATTTTAGGAATAGGCTATGATTAACCAAGTATTTGCTTAGCCTCCTTACAGCTAGGTTATGGGTTGAACATATGATCCAATTCAACCAAATGGATCCACCCAGTATTATGAGATTTTTTTCTGAACCTGTCAGGAACAAAAATTATTCCCTGTACAGTAATTCTTAGCAATGGAAAATAAACTGTCCAAGTGCTAGAGGCCACAAAAGACACAGATAAAGCCTCAGAATAAACCCAAGTGAGAGTACGAAAAAGACAACGAGAATAGGATAAAATAACACTGGTTTTGCTTCAGTCTTTCCTCAGGATCTTTCAGTCATCTGAGATGTATTCCCCTTCATTGTTTTATCCATTGCAAGTAGTTATACTTTCTACCTTTTAAGCAGAATAACTTAATATGAAATAAAATATTCTAAACAGCTTCATTCTCATAGAAACCATCTATTCTTCTAGACAACAGGAAGGCTAGTTATATGAATCTAACCATCTGATTTAGTGGTTCTATTTTAGCACATCAACAAAAAACTGCTAAAGTTAGAAATAATGTTATAAAGATAAGGAAAAGTTAACTTTTCATATTCTCTGTGATTTTCTTTTCCTTCTTTCACTACATAACTCTGATGTAAACTGTAATTTGACTATAACTCTCAAAGTAAAGAATGGTACACTTTATTTCCTTTTAAATGCTTTAGGAGCTCTGGTGAAATACCTTTTCAAACTATAGCCCATCATTTAAAAACCTATTTACTCACTCACTGTTCTTTAACAAACCTTTAAGTACTCTACTAAATTAGACTCACCTGGAAGTCATGTGTTACACCTCTATTTAAAAGTAAGTCAGTGGGATAGTCACCTACCATATAAGCAACAAAATGATCCATAGAGTTCATAAAGTAACATATATTAAGGTCATGAATAAAATGCAAATGTATCTTTCAATTACAATTGATATTTTAGAGTTTAATGTGGGTGGCAGCTGTAGAAACAATTAAAGAATTCTATTTAAAGCTACTTGAAGCAAATAACAGCTATATCAGATTTCCCCATCTAATGGAATTCCTTTTAAAGATGAAAAGGATCAACAGTTATTTTTTTATCTAAATCAAGAGCAGGTTTATTTACCTATTATATGCCACTTCCACTAATAACATAAGGAATGTATACATAGATTACGAAATGAAGGATATAACTGTACAACATTGGCAGCATGTGTGATGATTACCCACAAGAATTAATCAGCATTTCTCATGCCATACACAATGCAGTTAGAATAGAAACAGCAAATCTGTTCAAGGAATGCAAACAAGCTGCATAAAAGGCTAAACAAGTAAAAGTATATCATCAACTAGGACTCAAATTACATCTTTAAATTGTGTGCCAGCTTCCTTTAAATTAGCTATTTAAGAACTTGGTCCATGATAGAATTTATAAACTGGAAAGTACTATATCTTCTCAGGTTCACAATTTTGTTATAATGTCAGTGTGGGAATTGCATTTAATAGTTCAGCTTTTAAATTAACCCTTACTTATACACGTGATATACTGCCGTGGATAATTATCTATTTTTTAGTTTTGGAATCTCTTGATGAGTCTCAGAAGTTCTGTAGCCATCCATGGTGACAATGTGGCCCAAGCTCCTAAAGAAAGTGTAGACTGTAGTTTTATTTCTAAATTCTTTACAACTCAAAATTCTTTATTCTTGATATTTTTGTAACATTCTCAACACTTTCTACCAAGCTGTGAAATCAAGCATTTCAGTTTTTATTGTAGTCGTTGCTTATTTTCTTGTGCTGGATATACTGAAGTCCTTGGGATTTTAATGGACTGCAACAATTACTATTCAGTTCTTGGGATTTGGAGCTAGTCATTATTTAGTCCTCAGAACTCAAGTGGTAAGGATTCAACTGAGATCTTGTGCTATGTAGAGATTCTGCCAGATAGCAGGTCTTAAAATGAAACTTAGGTCTAAAAAAATTCTGATGCAAAATACTTTCTCTTTCCATATAAAGAAATAATTATCTACTAAGCATTCCCCCTGGAATGTATTTTGGCTATTAGTGAATATGTTTATGATAACCTCTGTAAAGTCTAGAGGATAAAGGAACAAGAATAGTAAGTAGTAAAAACTTTGCATTCTAATACTTCAATAGCCACGAACCAACTTCTTCCCTTGTGAAGGAAAGTTTAGGCAAAACTGAAAATCATATTATCCCTTTCTTGTGGTGGGGAGTGCACCCAAATTAATCTCAATTCTCAATTTGTAGTTTTTAACATCTACCCACTTTTCTGTTCAAACATTTCAGTGCCTAGAGATATTAAATAACAATAACAGGCTTCTCTGCCTATGGAGTAGTCATTCTTTTATTCCTTTACTTTCTTAATAAACTTGCTTTCACTTTACTGTAAAAAAAAAAGAGCAATAATAATCTATTTCCTTCAACGGAATTGCCAACGAAGACTATAAAGACAGTAGTTTGTGTTATACAAATTTTAGTAGAATTGTGCTTAATTTTTTAAATACACAAATTATGGCCAGCATCAAACTTTTAATTCAATACTTATGTATGTGTTAGGAGAAAAATACTGTCATGTACAGTGTAATTATTGCATCAGAATTGTGTATATGGATAAACATAAATAAACAAGTACATACTTTTATATGCAATGGGGAGGGGATAAGTTGAGGGGGATGAATAGTTAACCATCTGTGGACAAAGGGTAAAGATTGGGGTAACTAATAGTTAAAAGAATGTGGGTTACCAGGAAAAGGGGAAACTGGAAGAATTCACTTGCAGAACATATGCTTGGGTTTCCACTTATTCTCTACTTTGTTCAGTAGCAGAGATGAGCAGTAACCATGTGATAATTATAGGGAGGGTGAAAGTACGACTGTTGCAGATGAGCCCCAGGTCTGACTTTGACCTTCCTCTCTTGTATGTATCTACAATCACTTCTTTAATAATCCCCGCCTGGCTCACTATTTTTAAATACCACCTGTATCTTTAACTCTAAAGATATTAAGTTGTATAGTTGATATCTTTACTTGGGTATGTTAGAAGCAGCTTAAATCGTGAATGTTCATAAACAAAATGTAGTCTTCCCCATCTCAGTAGATAGCAACTGTGTTTTTCCAGTTATTCTTGTCAAAAGCCTGAAATCATTATATTCTCTTCTTTACATCCATAAACCCTGATCTGCCTACAAATCCTGTTACCTTTATTTCACATGATATGCTGAACTCAACCTCTTTGTGTTTTCTACAGCTTCCACTGCTACCACTCTATTTCCACTATCTTCATTCACTTGGATTACAGAATTAGCTTCCCCAAACTGTCTCCCACTTTTCCCCTTGACCCTATATAGTCTATTCTTAACACAGTAGCCAAGGCTGTCCTTTCATAATATACATCAGATTCAGATTATGTCGTCTTCTAATCAAACCCTCCAAAGATTTCCTTTCTCACTCTGAAACTAAGTCAGAGTCTTTAACATGACACTGCACAATTTTGTCTTTTTTTTTTTAACTACATTTTTTGCTATTCTCGTATTCACTGCACTTCAGACACAATGGGCTCTTTCTGGACCCTGAAAATTCCAGACCCTTTCTTGTCACAAGGTCTTCATATCTGTTAATTCCTTTTGCCAGGTAGGCTATTTCCAAGTTATCCATGTGGCTCACTTCCTTGCTTCTTTCATGTCTTATTTCCAATGTGATATTCTCAGTTAGGTTTTCCCCAAGTACACATGTAAAATTCCAGTCATCTTCCTTACCTTCTCACCTTACAGGTATTCCTAATCAAACTCATTTCCCCTCTTAAACTGCATTCACAGAACATATTACCATGTGATATTTGTGTGTGTGTGTGTGTATATACATATATTTTTATATATGCATTTGTATGTATGCATGTCTTTTCTTCCAATAGAAAGGAAACTATGAATTGCCTAAATAAATGGAGAGCACATGGTAAATATTTGTTGAATGAAATAATCAATAACTGCTATGAAGAGGTATAAGTTACCTTGAGAGCCTATAATAGATGAGTTTTGACAGTCACAATAATTAGGAAGAAATTTCTTCTAAAAAAGGAATCCAAAAGTTCTGAAGAATGAAGAGGAATTTTCCAGGAGAAGAGAAAAGGAAAAGGGATTCTAGGCATTAAGAATAACATGAGTAGCCAGGGGTGGTGGCTCATGTGTGTAATCCCAGCTACTTAGGAGGCTAAGGCAGGAGGATTGCTTGAGACCAGGAGCTGACACTGCAATGAGCTCTACTGAACCACTGCACTCCAGCCTGGGTGGAAAAAAAAGAGCACCATGAACAGAATGTTCTGAGGTGGGAGGGAAAACCCATCTTGCAAATGTGGGAAACTACAGTTTTTGTTTATATGTATAAAGAGGACTTGGAGAGACTGGAAGAAAGTCCAAGTGGCTGGAGCTTAGAAAGGAGTGACATGATATGTAATAAGATTGCAGAGCCAGATCACAAACAGCCTTATAGACCCATTTGGGGTTTTATGCTAGTAACAATGGGAAGTCTTCAATGATAAACATGGAATCACATAAATGTGTGTGTGTTGTGTTTGTTTCAAAAGGTTAACTCAAGCTGCAGCAGAGAAAATACGTTGAAAACAGGTAAGAATAAATGGAGGGAGAATATTTTGGTAGCCATTAAAGTAATCTCCATGAGACACGTTAGCAGTTCGAACTAAGCCAGTAGTATTTCTCAGCACTTTGGACTTATTCTCTTCTTTCCTGCCATTCTAGTCTCTTTGTCTTTACCTCGAGTGCACAAGTCTTACCTCCTTCTCTCAGCTGGAAAAATGTTGAAATCGAAGAACTTCACTCTACCATTTTCTACCACTCCTCCACATGTTGCCTGCTCTTTTCACAACAAAGGTTATCCACAGTTTTTACGTATTTGTATATTTGTTTCAGCCATTTGGTTGAGTTCCATGGTGATGGTAAAGTGTCAGGAATCATGTTTTGTTCATCTTGATATCCTCAGTAGCTGCTACATTGAAGACACACAATAGTATTTGTTGAATAAATGAGAAATTACGTCAGTTGGTGGTCTGCCAACACAACAAAATGTTCATAATGTTCTTCTCAGTACTGCTCTGTAGACATCGTGAATTCTTTTCAGATAAAGGCTTTTTCTGTACAGTCAAAGCATATATGCTACAGACCAAGTTATAAATTAGTGATTGGATGTTCACTTGATGTTCAAATATATAAATAGCCCAATAGAATATAAATATGCCCCAATTGTTCAAATTATATGAAGATAAAGAAAGCATTAGGGAAATAAATTATATAAATAATATTCAACAAAATTCCTCAAGTGGTTAAAAATAGGATACAGTGAACTAAAGTGGCAACTCATTAGGAGTACCTAACAAGCCTAAAAGAGTTCATGTGGCTTCACCAAATTTTCTGCTTCCCAGGGAGTAGATTAAGCATTATAAAATGCTGAGTCATCAAATTTAATTTCAACTGTACAACAGTGACGGAATTCTTTCCACTAGAGATTCTTAATAACCTAGACTGGCCCTCAGCTCTTCTGAAGTATAGCCTAAACTCTGTTGAATAAAACACGTATACACACATATACAGATTGATCTACCTATACACACACTGTGTGTATGTCTATATATGCACACACACATCTTAATTTGATATTAATGTTTTAAATAAAATTATAAGGCAAATCATGGAAACAACTTTTAAAAAAAATTTTTAAATATAAAATAAGGATTTGTAGTTCTATTTGTTTTAGGAAAGTATCAATGGTTAATCAGTAACATTTAAATGTGTTCTTTACCAACTTCCAACTATGCAGTTTTCTGGAAGCTGTCGAACTTTAAATAGAAGATTACTTTTCAGAAAAGTTGTAAAGAGAAGATCATAACTCAAACCAGGCAAACATACTCTCCTACTATCTAACTGTTAAAGAAGTCATGCAACTCAGTTCAGCATTAAAAATACTTTATACTTATGTTAGACATAAAAGTAGCTTTAAAAGTAGTGTTCTTGGAAAGAGATACATACATTGCTTCCAATTTGTGAAAGTATAACTCCTGTTAACCAGATTTTTTTTGGTCATAAGTAACATATTGTAAACAAAACACAGCCCTACCTAAAAAGATAATTTGGTCAATACTTCATTTTATATAAGTACACTGAAATTAAGAAACATTGACTTACAAACTGGCCGAAAATATCTGAATTTTAAAAGGCAGTAAGATAGATCACAAGCCAATATATTAGAAACAAAATTTTGAAATAAGCAAAAGTTTTATGTATAATTATGCTACTTATGTAGTGTATGCAAATATAACCTGAAATTTGTGTTGTTTACTTCAAATAATATTTTATTATCCATTAAAAAAATGACATAGTATCCTTAAACACATGAACAGAAAACCAAATATCATGTTCTCATTTATAAGTGGCAACTAAATGATGAGAACACATGGACACATAGAGGGAAACAACACGTACTAGGACCTTTCAGAGGATGGAGGGCGGGAGTAGGGAGAGGATCAGGAAAAATAACTAATGGGTACTAGGCTTACCTGGTTGATGAAATAATCCATACAACAAACCCCAATGACACAAGTTTATCTATGTAACAAAGACTGCACATGTACTCCTGAACTTAAAAGTTAAAAAAGGAAAAGAAAGGCCAGGTGCAGTGGCTCACACCTGTAATCCCAGCACTTTGAGAGGCCAAGGCAGGTGGATGACCTGAGGTCAGGAGTTCAAAACCAGCCTGGCCAACATGGTGAAACCCTATCTCTACTACAAATATAAAAAATTAGCCACATGTGGTAGTGAGTGCCTGTAATCTCAGCTACTTGGGAGACTGAGACAGGAGAATCACTTGAACCCAGGGTGCAGAGGTTGCAGTGAGCTGAGAACGTGCCATTGCACTCCAGCCTGGGCAACAAGAGTGAAATTCCATCTCAATAAAAAATAAGAAGAAAAGAGTAGAAATAAATGGACAGCAGATTTTGTAGAAAATGCAGAAACAAAAACAACTTTTACCAATAAACACACTTGAAAAAAATATATGTTTGTGCGAAGCTCATATGAAATTATCAGACTCAATATCTAGGTAAGTTATAGATATTCCCTGCCCCACTTGCCTTTTTGGTTTATTCAAACTCTCTTGAAATATTATTCTTTTATCATTACATATGAACATCCAAGTATTTGTGTCCTTGATGATTTCAATTAAAAAACAAGTATTACTTTGAAAATCCATTTAAATTTATTTGCCATATTGTTGTTGCTTATACAAAAATATGATAAAGAAGCACAGTGACTTACCTGAAAATTACTATTCAGAAACGCACATAATAAAAATTACCTAATTATTTTTTCTCACCATATATATTCCAGTTCCGTTGCCTTAGCCCTGATATTTTATATTTTTGATATACTAACAGAACACATACTAATGTTTAACAAATGTATAAAAAATGTTCTAATATGATGTTATATTCTATAGACATGAACTCTTTTAATTGTATGAAGTTCTGTGTTTGAAATGATATTAAAGATTTCCAAGATATTAAACCATGTTCTACTTTTTTGTGTTGTTTATAAGGCACCAAAAAAATTGGACCTTGTACTGAGAAGCAGTGAAATAAGTGTTAAGCACATTCACTACCAACTAATGAGTAACCTGAGTGGACCACAATATTCCATAATAAAAAAGTAACGCAATAAAAATTTCATCTCAGAGTATTGCTGAGAGTGGCTGAAGACAGAATTCCAGTGTTTCAAATTTCTTCATGCACATTAATGCTTTCAAGTAGCATCACCAGGACTTTTCATTCATGGTAAAAAAAAAATAATGCATGAGATATTTTCTCCTGGAACACTTATGATGCAGAAGGAAAGAGAAATGTTTGAGTGCATTCAGTTCTTCCTCTATTTAGACCTTTTGTGTTTTCAACAAAAACATATTCTCTAGAAATGGATAAGGAATCATGTTCTTCTTTTTTCTTTTCTTTCAGTATATGAGAAAAAATATATAAGGAGAAACAAAAACATCACTAGACTATTTTATGAAAGATTCACACAAAGCACTCATTCTGCTGACACAAGGGCAAGTGTAGAATTTATAAAATTTTTTATCATAAACAAAATTAAATTTTTAGGATCATATGCTTATTGTTGAAAATCCCACAAATAAAAATTTATCATGGAAAAATAGAAGTAGTTTGAATACTAAAGTCCTTTATTCAACAACACAGAAATTTCACAAAAACAACTTTACTGGGCAAATTGAATGTGATTTTTTTTACTTTTTTTTACAGTTTTGTACATGCCCCATAAGTGATTTTCTTTAATAAATACACTGTTTTCCAAAACCGCTTTTTAAATAATTGCACAAGCATACATACACCTTACACAAATATCTATTAGAAAATTTAATAGATAACTGCACAGTTCAGAAGAGGAGAACACTGTGGAAGGAGTACATTTTGTGGCCCATGTTTCTGAAATATCTGTTTTGCAATTGTGAAAATGGAATCCCTCCTAATAAAGTAGCTGTCTTTTATTCACGAGGAATACAGATCTCAGTGTGAAATGCCAAATTTAATATAAAAAAAATCTGAAACATTTAGCTGTTACATGAGAAACAACTCTTCAATATCACTGTGAATCTAACCATGATCAAAGACCCACTACGGCTTTTTGCTGAATGTATTTGACCCTGAATAGTGTGTTCATTTAACTGCTTTCCTTTTTTCATTATTTGATTACAGATACTTATCAGCGTAAAGACTTTATATGCTTTAGCATTAATTGCACAACTTACATGTCAGGGTTTCTGAATGAAAGGAAGGAAATATTCCTTTCTTTTAGTGATTGCTTAATATTAATTCCTAGTAAGCCCACCATCTCTCGCTCCCTATAAATGTGTTTAGAAGGAAGTTGAGTGTTGGGAATTAAGCAATCAGGAGACATTTTTACATACTCCTACAGTGAGGGGAAGACTATTACTATTTTCTCTCCCAAGGATGGATACATTTCTCCACTTGTAGACAGACAGGCAGAATCCATGAGAAAGCCACTTTGGTCTGAAGGCCTAGAAAGAGGTTTGCATTAGTAATGTTCTTGGTGATGTTAGGGTGCCGAGTGACAACTGAAAAGGAAATTGGCTCACTGCACTATGTACCAACGCCTCAAGTATTTTCCATGCTCTCCCCAAATGCTGGCGATTATGGCATCTCTCTATCCACACCTAGGGAGGACAAGATCCTGTGTGCGTAGACCACTCTTACAAAGTTTTTTTATTCAGTTTATCTGAGATATAATTATTAAGTTGTGTAGAGTTGTCCACACAATCTACATTCTGAATTTTCTTGACACTGAATAATGAAACATACAGTGAGGAATTTTTTTAAGTTACATTTCATTGGTATTTTAGAATCATGAAAAATGTAAACCTTCAAATCACTGCCTTAGGGTTATAATGATAAACTTTACAAGTTCTCAGTACATTGACATATGAGGAAGAAAACTAGAGAAAGGTCAGAAGAGTCATATCTTTCTTCAACACCACCAATGAGAACTTTATATGCACTCTACATTGTATAAATGGAGTTTAACCAAAAACATTAAAAAGTGGGTGGTATAAAACAATATCAAGAATAAAAAACATAAAAGAATTAATGAAAAGCTACACTTTTTTCAATTCAGTAATCAACAAATTTTCTTTCATTAAAAAAATGACATGTAAAACACCACAGTTTACAATATACAGATTCATTAGTTCTTTTAAAAAGCAAACAAATAAAAGCACACCAAGACATGCAATACTAGAATGTATTTTAGACTCTCAGTACACTGCTATGAGATCTTTATGTTATTGTATGTCTAATACAGCCTGAATAGAAGTTTGTTTCACTTCTGTAGTAACAATCATCTCATCATTTTCCAAAAAGCAAGGCAAGTTTATCATTCAAGTGTGAAAGTAAGTTTTCACTTACTTGTAATTAATTAGCAAATTGGTAAACAAAAAGAAAAAAAATGAAAAAAGAAAAGAAAATAATGGAAAAAGAAAAGGAAACAACTCATACAGTTCTCACTGGTCCCACAGCAGAAGCTGAAACTCCAGCTAGAAACCCTCAAAGAAATATACATCAAGTAAAAAGCTATCTCAAAATGAATACAGTATACAGCACATTTTAGCTTGTAATCATTTAAATTCTTATCTCTAAACATGGATGGGTGTAATACATCATGAGTTGTTCTTAAAAACACTTGTTGACCATAACTATGGACCATGTATTCATACTCTAGGCAAGGTAAGTCACACTTGATTTTCACATTGGCATGTGTGCATGCTTTGTCCACCCTCCCCCAGTAATCTCACCATGAAACACTCTTTCTGCTTTTTAAAAATCTTTTCTGTCCTATCATATCCCATTCAAAGCTACAACTAAATTTTTAAAAATATTCACCTGCTAGTCTTTCCTAATCTTTACAGCCTCTTCCATTGTACCATTATCCTTTCTCTTCTCAAATTATCTTTCTTCTCCTGATTTACTTTGCTAACATTTTTCAGCAAGCTAATGGATGTAGAGGGTTAAAACAACTGGCTAGTGGAAAAAGAATAAAATGTTGCAGTAACATGGCAACTTTGATACTCTATGTTTTGGTAAACCCTATTCTACTCCTGAAACTGAAAATAGTCTTTATAACTGGGACAAACAAAAAACAAAATGAAATGTAAATATTTGTCCTGATGGGATGGCCTTAAGAAGAACTCTATGATAAGAAAGTTAAATTCTACATGAAAAGGTAGCACAGGTTCTATGAAGCATTAGATCTTTTGTGTGCTGGTGGTAGGGGGAGGGGTATGTCTTACATTTATGAAATTCCGCAGACCATAGTCCTGCCTTCTCAGGAATGAAAGCATCAAGTAACAAGAATGGAAATGGCAGCAATGGAGCATTTTACTGAGGAACTAGGGGAGACCACTAGTCCAACTGGGTGGCTATGAGAAAAAAGAAAAAGAGATAAAATTCTTCACTTTTATGAATGTGTTTACTTATTTGTAAATTAAAATTATAACAAGCCATGTCTCAAGGCAGAATCCCTCAACATATTCAAGTGTTAAAACTACCCATTTAAATTAAAACACTGGGGTAGTTTTTATTCAGTTTTTTTTTTCCTACAGAAAAAACTAAGAAAAAATTTAAGAAACAATAAAATGTGTACAGCCCATGTTGGGCTGGGGAAAAAAGTCAGTTATGGATTTTTCCTCCTAAGATATGATACTTTATTCTTTAGCCTAGAAAACACTTTTTTTAAAAAAAATTATACAACTGATTCTGCATTTTCCAACTACTCTGAGTACTCCGCCTTACAGTGCAACCCAAGACAAGTCAACTACACTAAGTATTTGGGAGGTATACCCTTCTGTACAGCTCGTTTGTAAGCAATGCAAGTGCATAACCACTACTCTAATATAGTGCTCAAAAGATTAATTGAAACTTTCATAACATCTTCCCCTCTTACAACAATACAACTCAAGGTAATTGGTGGATGCATCATAATCTTTTAGTCTTATAAAACTTGGCATCAAGTCTCTATGGAAAGATGCATGGCAAAATGGTGCCAGTGCTGTTGCTGCTTCTAGAAACAACTGGCAAAAAATAGTTAAAGCTAAAATTTATTGCTCCAGATTTAACTTGCAGAACCATACTGTTGTGTACAAACTGTTAATCTCCATAGATGCTCAGACATGATTGTCTCCTTGTGTCTAAACACACAAAATACAAGCTGCTATCTGTACAGTTTACAGTACTGAAACACATATATTTGAAAATGAAGTATAGATATGTACTTTGCAAAGATACATGATTATACAGCAGGGGTTTACCCAAACTTATTTTTTATAGCCACTTTCAAAATAGACAACAACTTCACTAGTATAGCTAAATTACATCAAAGAAAGAATCAGTGTATTGAAACTAAATAGACTGGCCAATTCTCCAAGTTCCCACATGATTTTTATGTCTTTTTTCTTTTCTTTTCCTCTTTTTTTTTTTTTTTTGGAAGAAACCCCTATAACATAAAATGAAAATAATTTCTGGATATTTTCTTCAGTGGTGGACTAAGCAGTTTCTTAAAACAAGACATTAGTTTGCCCTTCATTTCCAAATGCCTTGAAAATAAGATATACTACTGCTTTAAAAGAACCATCGGAATGCTTCAGCGCTGGGAACAGGTGTTCTCTATAAAAAAAAAGAGCAAGAAAACAAGTTAAGCTTTCTTTCTATGCCAATATAAAATTAGATTTTTCTCCTTTACACTTCAGCAATATTTTTAGTTACCAATATACAACATAATGACTTGTATATTTCAACATTTAATAAAAAGAAAAAATGCTCAATCTTAGAACAGACAATAATTAGAATATTGAATTTAATGCTAACTTGATGAATATACTGATTAAAACATACTGGTTTAAAAACATAGGAAATGCAGACTGAAACACGTATAGAAAGCAGAATGAAGTTCAATCTCTTAACCAATATTAGGAAGACCAGTCAGCACAGCTACTTAAAATCTGTATCTGCCTTGCAGAATGCCTGTATCATTTTGAGTGGATCATCTTACTGTCAGGATAACACAGAAGGCACAATCATATCATGAAAAAAGAAAGGATTCACTTTTACTGGTTAGCTTTCTACATTAGTCATTTCGCATGATATTTGCTTTTGTAGTCCAAAAGACACAATCAGCTACGCACATGGTCTTAAACGTGAGTGAGACATATAAGCATTCCATGCAGTTAAAATGACTACAGTTGAATTACTCTGCCTCCAACCACCCAAACAAAAATGCAACCAAAAACTGAAACTGAAATTTAGGCCACTGTTTCATGTACAAAAATCACAATATATACATACGTATCCAATCTATGTAAAGCTGATGTTCAGAATTCAGTTAAGTAATTTATTCTGAAGATTTTCTTAAATGACAGGATAATAGCAAATATCAATATTACCTGCAATACTTATCAAGTATTAAATTCTAAATGTATTTTATAGTCTAATGAAAACTATAATGATAAAACACACTGTTTCAAAGTGAGTTTGTATTTTCAACAAATTAATATATATATATAGCAAATTTATACTAACCAATGATATTCAATTAAGCGTAACTACCCTATTGAATTGTAAACATACTATCAATGGTGTCTCCAAAGAAATATCAAGCTAGCACCAAAGTATAAGCAATCCTCTTAACAAAAAGCTTATAGTTACTATGAAGTTTGCTTGTTAGGTAAATGGTAGTTAAGCTTGAATTTTCTATGTACATTACCATCCAATAATTCCTCATGCTATTTCCTTCTTTAAAATGTATTCTAATGGTATACAATAAAACAATCACATGAATATACAGTGAAGATATGCAAGGAACAACAAGCTAAGAATAGATTCTCCTGTAAAACAAAGTTGATTTCATTCCTTAGACCAGCCCAACAAGCCTGTATGAAATGTAAGATGGCTGCTAAGAATAAATAAGTATATAAATTGATGTGTTGAATGTAATTTGCCAACATATTTACTATGTAAACAAAAACACATGAACACATCCATACACACACATTCCTTGTAATACATCTTAAAACATTGTTAATAGCATCTGAATTTTGTATTTCAGAAAATGAATATAAAATTCTAATAAAAACTCTCTAATAATTGAGGTTAGATTTTATTTACTTTCTCACATGTGTTATTTGGTTGACATTATCCTATTGTAATTATGTCATCTAATACTATAAGTGTTGATTGGGATGTCAGTTAGAAATCAATAAAATAAATAAGTATTTTGGAAAGCAAACCTGCTTTTCACTATCTGTACTAAAATAACTTTTTAAAAGATTGTCGTCACAATCAACACAATAAATTTCAAAATGACTGTATTAAGAACAAATCATTGATAAATGACTATCTTCCTACTCCAAGTTTGCATATACGTATACAGAACAAAATCTACCTGTGCAGTGTTTTCTAAACAAAAAATTCACTATTCTCATGGAAATTTTACTGATCTTACTAACATGTTATGCCTTACTCCTGATAGTTTCATGGTTTTCTCCTTTCCAGCTCACTATGCATACCTGAATCACTATCATTTGATTCAGTTGGTGAGAAAAACTCCTTTACTACTTTCTAAAGTTAACTTTTGAATAAATGTAGTAATTACATGCTTTGATTACATTAATCATTATTAAGAAGTAATATGAAATAGAATGTGCCCATTCTAATACTCTTGCTTTATACACACACATAAGCAATACATGAAAACTTAAAAGTTTATACCAGATGCTAACTTACTGGCTGATGCCAACTAAGAATAAATTTTATATAAGTATGCACACTTATATAAATGTAGTCATTTCTAACGAGATAAGTTAGATCCAAGCATATTCATACAATTATAGATCTATGGTTACAAATTCACATATGAAAAATAAACATGTGCATATATATTCATATATATTCACATTTATGTGTATATGCATGACATAGAGATGCCAACTTACTCTCAGATGCCAACTGGAAACAAGATTATAAATATATACTTATGTAATCTTGTATCTTGATAAACATATATGTTTACGAAGATAAACAGCAAAAATATATGGAGTACATTTTTTTAAATGAGATGAAGTCCTTATGTCTTAGATATACTTTTAAATCTCTTTTCCAATTTTTTGCTCTTCCTGTGCCCCTTTCAGCTACTCAATTTTATTTGTAATATTTAGAAAAAGCAAGCTTATAAAATGCCACTTAGGGTCAAAGGTCATTGCTGTGAGGAAAAACATCATCATTTCTCAATACCTGTTAGCAGCAAAAATTAATTAAATAATGCAAACATGAGAAAAGCAGAGCAAAGGTTTTCTATACTTACTTGATATTACTGTGCACTGTGATATTACTATGCATACACTGAGACCAGTATGCATCCCCAGATGTAAGAATATGGACAGTTTATTGCAGAAGAAGTGAGAAGGTAAGCAGGGAAGCCTCTTTTAAAAATTATTTCTTCCTTATATTAATATCCTTGAGATCAAGAAGCCTAAAAATGATTAGTTGGCAAATCACCAAATAACATATGTGAGAAAAATTAGGAAAACTACTGGTGCGGTAATTAGAAAAATAATCAAGGCACACACCAGAAATTTGTAGTAAGGTTTCTCTAACAGTTGTATTTCAGGATTTAAAAAGTGTTAAAATTCTTTAGTGTCCTGTGGCCTACACAAAACAGATGTCTATCCAATCTCCTGCCCAATTTTCATCAGGAACAATGAAAATGTTCTTTAGGACTGACCCAGTTTGTTTCAGACAAGCTGGGTGAAGCAACAATGTTTTCATAGATAAAATACTGAGTTAAACTATAGGTTTCTAATTAAGTTTGTACTAATTTGGGGACACATATTTTTTCATTCTGTCAACTAATGAGGTCATCCTTGTAAGAGGACTTCTATTTTAAATGGTGCAGGGTACTCAGCACACCAATGTGGGGGATTAAATACCCTGACCGGCTACCTTCAGGTTATATAAATTCAAAAGTACTGGCTAGAGATTCACACTCTTGATGAGATTACAGTGACTTTCTGAATCTCAGTGATGCTTGCAGGGGATCTTTATCCTGAGTGACAGGAAAGCCAGATTCCCCTGGAAGAGAAGGGGTGGGGAGGTAAAGAATAGAATTGAGTTGATCAGCAATGTTTAAGGCAGCCTTCACTGTTCACGCAGGTGCAAACACTGACAAACAGCCGTCGTGCTCCCAGGAGGCCTGTGGAGAAACCTGCAGCCCCAGCAGTCTTTCCAGTACTGCTGTAAAGCACAGTGTTCCAGAGAGTTCTTCCCTACACAAGCCAGGTACAACACTACCTTCAAGTCTAAAGGAGTCTTCTGTTTCTCCCCTAAGTTACATTTAAAAATAAGTGAATTTCCTTGAATAAAAGAATGATATTATCTAAGAACATTTTATTTTTACTTTTAAAAATAAATTAAAAAATTAGTAATGTTCCTAGCAGATACATATTTCAGTTTGGTTATCATTAAATCAGCAGTGAAGAAATAATTAACCTAAAATAATAAACAATTCTAAAAGCTTTCACCTTAAGAATTTTAGCATGTTTCTCTTTTCTTTTTTCTTTTTTTTTATTCTTTTGAGATGGAGTTTCCCTCTGTCACCCGGCTGGAGTGCAGTGGCATGATCTCGGCTCATTGCAACCTCTGCCTGCCAGGTTCAAGCAATTCTCCTGCCTCAGCTCCTGAGTAGCTGGGACTACCGGTGCCCACCACCACACCCAGCTAACTTTTGTATTTTTAGTAGAGACAGAGTGTCACCATGTTGGCCAGGATGGTCTTGAACTCGACTTCATGATCCACCCACTTCAGCCTCCTAAAGTGCTGGGATTACAGGCATGAGCCACGGCGCCCAACCTCATGTTTTTCTTTTCATACCTGCTAAGCAGTCACATGGAAAGTGGTATCCTCAGGTGAAGGATACATCTACATATTCTTGTCGAAAATACGTCAAGTCTAATAAAACATCAGCTCCTAAAAGCTGAAAATGGGGCATCTCTAACTCTCTACATATGTGGATTGGCCCTTCGTATTTAGGTATAGTATGTAAAATGTAGCAGTATTTACAAAATTGCACCTAACACAAATCACTTTCAATAATGTCAGACTTGAGGTTTCAAAGAGGAAATTTGTGATAACTTTTGATGCTGAAATTCACCTTAAATACATACAAGTTTAAATTGAGATCATGATTATGACACTAGAAATGTCTATAACTAAAGTTAAATATATCTTTCCAATATTTATTCATATACTTTATAATCTAAAAATTTCAGTGACTCACCGAGGCCTTCAAACTTCTACTGTGAAACAAGATGGCTCTCATGATTTCCAACTGGAGGTCACTGTTTGGGGGTACCATTATTTCTATACTAATCAAAAAAATAATTTCCTGTTTTCCCATTTATTATTAACTAGGGAAACCAAAGTCATAGAATTATTTTATGATTCCCATATAATTGTGAAACATACTTTTTTTCCAACCAAACTTAAGGTAATTTCAGGTTGCAGTTAGCTAATACCACCTATTGTATAATCTTTTGAAATACTGTTTTCACTATGAGGAGTCCCACTATAAGTTTCTTAGACTCCTTGGCATCTAAGGCCTTGATGTTGGAAACCCTCACTGTATTAAGTCTATCATTTCACACTAGAATGCAAAGACCTTAATGAATCACTGAAATTTTGCAGTAGAATGTATGCAAAAAAATATAACAAAAGATAGTAATAGGCTCCAGTGTTTGCTTTAAGTTATTTGATTATATAGGTTTTGTTTGTGGCTACATATAAAACTTTTAAACTTTAGAAATTTTTGGATGAACAAATGCAGGAAGGTTCCTTATGGTGAAAAAAAGTACCCTTTTTCTGATTTGATTCACAGAGAATCTAAAACATTGTTCTATATAGGTTCAGGATTATTTTACTGAAAAAATTTCAAAATCTACTTGGAGAAATGGGAAGCTGTATTATATATACAGTATTGTTATTGCGAACAAATAGATTAACACAAATTAATATATAGTAATACAAATCTTTGAATAATTAATAATTATGATATAATACCTAGCAAAGGTGAGCACCTCCCCAACAAGTTTTTAGCAGAAAGATTGTTCTATATTCCATTTATAAATAATACATTATAAATAATACTATAGTCTAGTATAATAATACATTTTAGAAGTTTAGAAATAATACATACAAATTTAGAAATAATACATTTCTAAAATGTATTATTATACTATAGTCTAGTAACTATAATAGAGTTATTGGAAAGCACTGGTAAAGTATAGGCTAATAATAGAGAACTATTAATGATAACCACACAGTCCAATAATTTATAGCTTTTATAAATAAAACATTTTATTAATAATATCTAAAGTTAAATTTATTTTGAGTAATATAAGTATACACTGTTTCTACTTTTTAAATTGTACCTCACTTATTTTTTTCTTCTGCTCTGTTGTAATAAATCTGTATTGTATATGTAATATATATCAGATTAATTTTTCTCATAATCCAGATTCATTTATCACACAACCGTATGTCCTTGGTATAATCATGCCTTATTTTGGCCATTATCCAAATATAAGCTATGAACAACTTTCAACATCAACCACTAACTGAAATATTAGACCCCTATTTAAAAAGGGGAAAACACCAGATAAGTAACTAGATAATTTTTATGACATAACTTTTGGAGGCTTTAAATATAATTATAAGGAACATTCCACATTTTGGTTCCCAAACTGACATTTATGACCAAGATTTCTTCGATTTATGATGGAGGACTAGAGATGGGCTTTTCAGTGATAGTGATTCTACCTCGGCTGTTGCTCCTGTTGCTCTGTCTTGCACCCTACACTACAACCACCACAGTTACCTTCACCATTGTGACAGTATGATTTTAGACTGTGACAGTGTGACTTTAGAAGGTAAACCTGGCTAACTTCTGAAAATGGAAAGATGACTTCATATATTCTGTTGTAAATGTACTATGTCAAGTCCATATGGTGATAAAGACTGTCAGGAAAACAGCTGTTTAAAGGAGAATGTGTGTACAGGGTGAGAGTATGTTGGTAGGAGGTAAAAATGACAGACAGATTAACAACACAATTCATAATGGTCCAGAAGTGACCTGAAAATGTACCTACTTTTAGCCATTGATCTAGTGTAACTACTTTAATTAATCAAGTCTCTTGATAATGCTATGTATGTATGATTATATTCAGTTAAATTTTTGGTAAAAATACTTCGAACCACATCATTCTAACAAATAAGTAAATTTAGTGTATTAGAAATAGGTAGTTTAGTGGTTAAAAAATTCTTACACATATAAAAATAAACCACAGTATGAGGGTACCATGGTAAGCAGAAAGAGAAAAATCTTTCAATGATTCACAAATTTAAAAGGTATTTATCAAAAAATTTTATATATTTAACCTTATGTGTAAGAGAGAATGTGAAAGAAAATTAGAAGTAAAATTAAGATTTAAAAAGTAAAAATTAAGTTAACAAAATCAATACTATACTTTTAAGAATGACTGAATTATTTTATTTATATATATTCATATGTTCATAGTTCATTGGCAATATATACATAAATATATATGGTTATAGAATCTAAATATATGTGTATATATATGAATATATATGTGTGTAAAAGTTCCACAATTCAACTTCTTCTCAAGTAATTCCTGTTGAATGCAACAATATAGCATTAGGTGAGCTCATTGGTAATTAGCCATTGAAATACAATGAGCAGCCTTTTCCAGACCAAGTGGTTGGACAATTTTGAAAATCTGGTTAACTTTAAAGCAGTCAGTGAATTTGTATAACCTTTATCATTTTTTATTAAAGAGAAACGTCGTAAATATTCATATAAAACATTAGAAAATGGGAAGTCACTTAAAAAATCTTAAGAGGTGATGTTTAACCTGACTATCAAAGCTATGATTTGGACACCCTTTAATTTATATGAAAATAGTTACACTTAACCTCCATAAGCAAAACAATACGGTTTATCTCTTTTATTGTAGTTCTGAGATTTGAGAAATAATGATTTCTTAATTACATAAAAGTGAAAAGAAGTTTAATAGAAAAGTTTCTGTTAGGCTAAGTCAAGTAGCATTTTGGATGTAGTCACTGAACTTCATGTGGTTCAGAATCTGCTATGAACCATCCAATCACTGGGACACACTTAGTGTAAAATTCACTGAGTTTTATGTTTATGAACCACTGAGAAAAATTTAGAAAACATTAATTCCAAACATTTCAGTCAACTAGATGCTATCACCAAAATAACGTACTTTGATTAAAACTATAGTTCTAAGAATGACATGTAGTTTGTGTTGTCCCTCCCTTTCTCCTTTTTCTTCTTTCCTTCCCTCCCTCCTCTCCTTTCCTTTCCTTTCCTTCCTTTTTCCTTTCCCTTTTTCCTCTCCTTTCTCCTTTTTCTCCTCTCCTTTTTCCTCTCCTTTCCTCTCCTTTCCTTTCCTTTCCCCCTTTTCTCCCTCCCTCTATTCCTTCCTTTCAATTGCCATCATATGGAATGCTCAAATTCACAAGCACTCTGACTTTGACTTTTGGTCTTTTCTCTTAATTCTCTTTTAAAACAATAAAAAGTATACAGTCAACAATTTAATTTTTATCAAATCTTTACATGTTTCTTAACTGTTTAGAAATATACTTTGATTAATCTACTCTCGTCAAGAAGATAAATGCTATGAAGCATTTTCCACTACCATAACATCATTTGCTCTTGTGCCAGAACAAACCCTCAAGTATTTAGATTCTAATTTCTCCTCAGGAAGTTTCATGAACTACCCCTTTTTCTATAAGTATTATGTGTTCCATCCAATGTATATAAATCTATATACTCAGTAGAACATAGCCACATTTAGATAGTCATCTGACAGGCAAAGTAATTAATAAGCTTAATTTTTGACCATAGGATTTATAAGATGTAGGGATTGATATCCTTCACACCACCATTCTTCGGTAGCCATTTTTATATGCACAATTCTGTATTTTCTCAGAAATTCTCCTTATGATTATTTAAAATGTACACTGGTATTTTGTACCATCAGTTCATTATAGAGATTAGATAGGCTCGAGCTCCCTAAACACTGTCATTAGTTTTCCCATCTTGGCTTTTCTATGTTTCTAATTGCAGTTTGCAGACTTGAGAATTACTTTCAAATATTTAAAAAACAAAAACATAGATAGTTTTCTCGAAACTAATTTTTCCAAATTGAAAAGAAAAAAATATCCAATACTTAGTGATTCTAGTGGACCTAAACCCAGACCCATGACATTTTTCCATAAATTTTGAGACATCAACTATTGCTTCTCATTTCTTATTTAAACCAGACTCAAGATGACCTTAAGTATGCCATTTCTTTTTGCCACTATGCTATTTCTGATTTTCCTTAAATAGTAGCAATCCTGTAACCTGAATTTCCTTCCTTTCTTCCTTGTTTTCCTTCCTTTTCCTTTCTTCCCTCCCTTCTTTCTTTCTTCCAATATTATCTTTTCTCTTATTCAAGTAAAATGAAGGTTTCCAGCATTCTATAAAACATGCCTTGAAATAAAACACAAAATATAATACTACAGAATCACATGAGGTAGCAAGGCAGAGATTACATTAGTCTGTATTACTTATCTAGATATGGAGAACTAAACTAAGGATGAGTCAAAGAATCCTAAGGCTTTTAAATAGGTGTGAGATTGCTTCCAGAATTTTCTAAAATTTCAGTGTTACTTTAAATGAATCCGTTTGTCCATTTCTTGGACTAAAATTAAAAATATAAATAGATAATTTAAAAAATTTTTTAAAAATTTTAAAATATAAATCGGCCGGGCGCTGTAGCTCATGCCTGTAACCTCAGTACTGTGAGAGGCTGAGGCAGGTGGATCACATGAAGTCAGGAGTTCGAGACCAGCCTGGCCAACATGGTGAAACCCTGTTTTTACTAAAAGAATATAAAAATCAGTCAGGCATTATGGTGCATTTCTGTAATCCCAGCTACTTAGGAGGCTGAGGCATGAGAACAGCTTGAACCCAGGAGGTGAAGGTTGCAGTGAGCCGAGATCATGCCACTGCACTCCAGGCTGGGTAGACCAAGACACTGTGTCAAGAAAAAAAGAAAGAAAAAATACACACACACACACACACATACATATATATGTGTGTGTATATATATATTTGTTAGGTATATATATTTATTTTTCAAAAAATACATATATATTTATATATATAGTTCCATATATATATATATATACGTATATATATGTATATGTAAATATATATATATACGTATATATATATATATGGAACTAAGTAGCTTGGATGAAAGACTAAGACCTAGAGCTAGAGCATTGCATGGGTATTGGAAAAAGAGCAGAAATAAAGAACATTTAGGGTTCTTTAAGCCAGGATATATGTGTGTATATATGCATTTACATATATGGGTATATATGTATGTATGTATCCACAGAACTTAAACAAGTCTTGGAAGGTAACAGTTCCACCTAAATATTTGTTAAATTGAATTGAATTTATCAAGAGTTTACTATGTGCTAACAAATATCATATATTCATGAATAGACAGCATAGGTATAGACCTGCCTGGAATAGGTAAAAGCACACTATTTGGAGAAACATTTCAATTTTACTCTCTATCTTTTTAACATTGTTCAATACAGTTTCTTTCCTCACTACCTACTTGTGATGTTGGTGTTGCTAGATTGGTGTTTTTCAGACTTGACTGCAACCAGTTATAAATACATTTTACATAGCGACCCATACACATACATTTCTTAAAGTGTACATAACTGAAACAGAAGTTGAACAATACTATTACTACATATGATTTACTCATATATTTTCTGTTCTGTTCTATTCTAATATACCTTTTTTTTTTAATGAAGTTTCACTCTGTCACCAAGCTGGAGTGCAGTGGCATGATCTTGGCTTATTGCAACTTCCACCTCCTGGGTTCAAGCGATTCTACTGCCTCAGCCTCCCGAGCAGGCATGTGCCACCAAGCAAGCTAATTTTCGAATTTTCAGTAGAGATGAGATTTCACCACGTTGGCCAGAATGGTCTCAACCTCCTGACCTTGTGATCCACCTGCCTTGGCCTCCCAAAGTGCTGGGATTACAAGCATGAGCCACCATACTCGGCCTTCTAATCTACTTTCTAAAAACTTATGATGGTAAATCAAAACATTTGTTTAATGGACTGCCAACCTACTTTCACCTGCAGTTTGATAAACATATCTCCAGACCATAAAAAAAAAAAAAATCACACAAAAAGAATCACATGAAGAAAATCTAAAAACCATGCCACTTGATAATGAATTTAACTCTACATATAGCAGCGTTACAAAGAAGATCTAATGTATTTCTCTTATGATGGAAACAAGCCAATGTTCTCTTCTGTTTTTCATGGACTAAAGGTAGAGCAGACAAAATATTTCATGTTGAACCGAAGACTTCACATATTCTCACTTCTTATTCACCTACATATGACTGTTAATTTTATCCTTTTTTTTTCTCATCTTTACTCCATTAAGATCATCACTTATCTAATTTAATCTATTTTAAAAACATTGCCAATAGAGAAGTTATTCCCAAGCAGAGTTACTTTTCAACCACTGATTTGCACACTAGCTCTCGCCATTTCCACATGATTAAATTTATATCGTCTTCACTTAAAAATGTATTTAATGTTGTTTCATTCTCTAAATTTTTGAGATAATATATCTTCTCTGGCATTTGCCAGATTTGGTGAAATAGACAGAACTGTCCATAATTTTTCCTAATCTACAAATATATATCCCTTTCTCTTCTCATCCTACTTGATCTTTATCATTATAGTATTATCAGTAATCCAGTTCTGGTTTAGTGTGGGGTTTTCTGTTTTTGTTTCTTAGTCTTTGGGCGGAAAAAAAAAAACAACAAAAAACAAAAAAAAAAAACAGCACTTTTAGCACCGTCTTTCCCATAGTCTGACACTTTACTTTCTCAAGAATGTTTTCTAAAATATGAATTTTAATGCAGAAGAGACACAAATGGGATACCATTTTCCACCCATCTTGGAAGTATTCTCTTTTAGTTACACTTTGGAATTATTCTACCAAATGTTTCAAATGCATAAGTTAAAATAATAACATCAGCTATAACACAATCTGTTTTTCCTTATCTCTAATTCATCTGCCACTCCACTCAAGCCTCAGCTCTGACTCTCAAACCAAAAGTATTAAGTCATCATTAAAAAAGTTATCTTCCCTTTTAAAAATCATTTTCCATCCTCTAAAAAGCTTTTGTAACTGCCGAAGCATAGCATATACCCATATTCCATTTTGTCAAAGTTCCTTCTAGACATTGCATTGCATTCTGGCTTAAGTATTTCTTTCTCCTTTGTTTCTCATCTTTCTTGATCAACATTACAAATCTTTTAGGGCTTATCACTATTCTCCCCCAGAAAAACACCAGCTTTTTCTATTACTGCTTAATAACTGTCTTCATTTTTTTTACAAATAGTCTGCTTTTAGTAAAAAAACAAACAACAAACAACTGCATATAGCTACTTCATTTTTTATGTAAAAAGGCATATCTACCTGTTTTATTTCCTACATATGCTCATATGTGTATATTTTCCAATTTTCTAAATTTGTTAAATATGCTCACTTTCCAATATTTGTTACATATCTTTTCCAACTAGAGTTCATTTCTTTCTTACAATAATTCGCTTGACCTCACAAATTCACATTTAGAGTATCTCTGTGTCTTGGAAATAGTCAAATAAAAGTATTGTGTTAGTAATGTGAAACATACACACATACATCTATGAAAATAAATAAAAATTAATAGTGGTGATGTGTCTGTGGTTAAAAAAAAAAGTAGAAAGAGCACTAATTGACTGACTTCACTGGGTAATATTCTCAGTTTCCTAAGACAATGCAAGTATAGGAACAAGGAAACATGTTTAATTAGATTTATCTCTTTTCAAGTAAACTCAAGCCATATCTTTGTCAAATGAATGATTAAAACAAATACGCAAAAAACACATATCCTTAATAGACATCTGGGCTCTAATGTCTGAAAACTATAAGTAAACTGTTGTTATCTATAAATATGGATGCCTTATTCTCCATTTTTATTGATAGTTTTTAAAATTGGACTGAGAAATTATATAGCATCTTTTAGTTTGCCAACAACATTAACCTACATATAATATTAACGAGTTATAAGGTAGGTTGATATCACCTTCATCTTATTGATGAGAAAATAAAGTTCAGAGGAGTTATGCTGATGTACCTAGGATACTGTTCATCTGTTAAGTTACTTTATATTAGTGGCTCTTTTCACAATTTCTTACCTATGTGGCCACAGGAACCACAGATTTTAAATAAAAAGAAATGAAAATCTAGGATCTTAGTAGTATATTTCCTGAATATAATTTATATCTAGCTTTATATAAACCAAGGAAATACAACTTGAATATGAGGTATTTGAAAAAATAATTGCTTGTTTTGCCACAATCTCTTTAGTAAAAAAAAAAAAAAAAAAGTAGTGGGAAATAAATGGGTTCAAGATTAAGAAAGAGGAAAACAAAAAATTGAGCAGGCTTGATTTCATACCTAGCTATAGATTCTTATGCTTTTAAAATAAATTTAGAGAAAGCCCAGAAGTTTCACACAGGAAAAAATATTTCTCATAATGTTTTAGAGTAGAAGTTAACAAGCCTGCTGGGATCCTTTTAGCCCCTGCAGAGCTAAGTCTTCAACATTATTAAATGGCTGTCGCATCTGAAGTATGGTGCAACATAACTCAATAAACAACAGAAAACATGATGCTGAATGGAGGGAGGCTTTTCGATTATCCCAAAGAATAATTCAATTTCAGGACAGGTGTTTGCATGTGATGGAACAAGATATGACTGAAGGATAAAATCACCCTTATGCCCCTCCTTTGAAGCTCCCAAGAATAATAGCAAAATGCTAGATTTGAAAGTATGTTTAAAAAGAACAAAAACACAGAAGCACAAATGAAGGAACAAAATTACACATGCACAAAATTCTCAAAATTTAAATGGATTACAAAAAATATGTACTTTCTAAAAACAAGTTTTGATCAAAGATAATGTTTCCTAGAATGCCTTACTTCCCCAGCTAAGATCATCTGACATTTTAATCAGTGACTACAATTTTACTTATTACTAATAAAACTTAAAGATTTTATTTTCAATTCATTTTTGCTTTTCAAAAACGAATCTAGTAATACGAGAGAAACTATAAAAGAATTAGTCCTTTCTCCATTTGTATATTTGCATGGGTCTCTAAATAAACTTTGAATTTAACTTATGACCTTAACTTGATATTTCTATATAACAAATACAAGAGTTTATTTTTAGTATTTTGTAAAATGTGAGTAAAAATAAATTTAAGGAATTAAAGCATATCCCCTTATATTAAATTTATTGAACAGCAGGACATTTTGTCAAGCTTTTTCAGAGCGAAGTAAAGTAAAATGTTTTCTGCGTATTCAGGCAATCTGACCAACTCAGGTTCAGCAGTAAATTCTAAGAGCACCAACAACTTTAGAAGACTTTCTTAAAAGCACACTTTCAACCTATGCCCGAGAAATACTCAAATAGTATAATGTTTAACTTTGTATCCAGAAAGATAGTTTGTATCCAGAACATTCCAGCAATGTTTCCACTCCAACATGGATCTTGAGTCTGGAACTTGTTAAACAACGCTCCAACTGGAGTGAATAGGGATCAAATGCCTGTCCTTTCTGCATGCCTTTCAATTTTCAGTCTTACAGGCTATTTTGTTAAATTGTTCTGTATTTATCAATCTATAAGTCTGACTATGCAAAATTTAACTATAAATTCAGAAAAGTAGATGACCAAGACTAAACAAAATATAGAGAAATGTTTCAGTAACCAATTCTTTAAAATCTTGAAAAGCCACACAATTTTTATTACTTTCATCATTAAACTTTTCATTCTTAAAACATCCAAATATTTTTCTCAGATTAAATGAAAACCTAGTTTGTTTTTAAGTTTGTTCTTATATGCTTTGTGATTGCTTGCTTATATTTTGTTTGATGATGGCTGAATTTTATAAATTCTTATAGCAAAATTTATAAATGAATTTTAATTACTTTATTTTACTATTCCTAATTGCAATCTAAAACATGGCTTAGAATTTACATGTTGTTTGGATGGGTGAGACTACTGTTTTCGTTTAGGAAGTATTAAAAATATATGCTTTGTAAGTTTGTGAACTGACAATTAAAATTGTATGTATTTATGTGTATACAACATGATATTTTGAAGTATATAAAAAACAACTTTAACTCCCTTGTATTAAATCTAGTGATGGAAAAATAATCTGATTGAACTTGTATTGCAGTTTGATGTCTTCGTCACAAATTCATTTTGTGGCGTTAGTCAAAGATAAAATTTTCTAAGTCTTTTCCTTATTATTTATAAAACTGAGGTGCTTTTTCCTACATTATTTACATGCTACATTCTAATGTTAACATACTACCATTTTGTTTTGAAAAATTTCCTCTTTCACTTTTATACTCAATTATATATTTACATTTTTTGATTAAAATAAAAATTTATATTTTTCTGCTGGCAAGTTTCTTATTCTTGAGATGAAAAATTGAAAACTCCTTTTTATAAACTATGACACAAAAGAAAAACTGGTGGATGTTTCCATTTAAGACATGAAACTTTTGTATAATATCCGTAGATATTTTTTAAATCACCAAACCTCAGAAATGTACATGTTCAATTATTGGCTTGTTTTATTATTTAGCTAAAAGCTCTTAGTTTGAGTGACACACCTATTTTATACAAGTTAATTTCCTCAGGAGGCAGGTGCCATCTTTCTGCACACATTACAGACAGTGCTTAATCCAGAGTTTTACAATTGCCATTTATAGTTGGGGCTCTTAGAACTTAACAGCATATTCACTATGTCCCTCCTCCCCTATTACACTCTTCCTAAGTAAGTTATCAAGTTTGAGACAGTATTTGAATGTTTTCTACCAACCCTTTTAAAAGCTCAATGTATCTTGTGGAAAAATCATTGTTGGCCTGTACATTCAGCAGATAGATTTTTAAGAGATAAAAGAAAGTAAAGAAAAAAAAAATTGGAACCATCCTTCTTGCTGATTTTCCAGTTTCTCAATGTCTTCACTGTAATCTGCTCTCTTTAGTTTCTTGTCCAGCTCAAGGAAAGCCTCAGTGGTGACAGTATGAAACTCACTGCAAAGAGAGCCAAGAGTGGGGGCAGGGAAACCTCCTGAGGCACTGCTCACTAATTCCATAAATCAACTAATGGGAGAGAAACCAGATCTGTGTGGTCTGTAATGCTGTTCCACAGAGATCAATCATGTCACCTGAACAAGGTTCAGGAACTAAGAGGCTGGGGTTGCCCATGGGACAATGTTATCCCTTCAGTCATATCAGATTGGGACATTTTTAAAAGTTAGAACTTAGTATCAGAAATATAACTGTTGTGAATATAAAAACTTAAGGATTATCTTTGCAAAGGACAGAGTGTTATCATGTAACATGTTATAAAGATCTCCTATGTGATCACATTTATTAAAACACCTAGGAACTTAATATTTTTCATTTAGGAGACAAGTTTTTAAAACAGGTTTTGTCACACAAGGGGCAGACACCATTTGTAATGACTGCTTTGAACAATTAGTGGCTTTTTTTTTTTTAAACAGAGTAATTGACTTAATGAACAGTGCTATGCAAATGTATAAACCATAGTATAACAGAAAAACTAAATGTTTTGTGTGTGTTATCATATCAAATATGATCAAGGGGTGATTTTATAAACACATTTCTAGGGCATCATAAGATGCTCTTAAGGTGAGACTAAGCAGAAAAATAGAAATCAGTACGGCAGTTTTAAAAGGAACACTAGAGAGGAGATTTTGAAAAAAATGTGGATGAGAGTCCCAACACAACCAGGTGAGTCTGTCTTCATTTCAGTTTTCTCACTCTGAAAAAAAAATCTGACTATTCCTCCACTCAAAGGGAAGAATGGCACATGAGGCTTGAAATGATCAATAAAAAAATATATGTTATCATGATGAACCAGATGTTAATTGACATCCATAATTCAAAGCCCACAAATATTAGCTATGGAGTTTACATCAGGAACCATAGGTGACATCCACAATGAGTCCCCAGATGACTACCCTCAGCCAGGAACCCATCAAATCTCTAAAACATTTTCTAGGATGAGGATGGACCGAATTAAAGAGAGAAACCAGGTCAGCAGGGGGACTTTTCACCTCCCTGCAATTCCTGTTTCAGCTTTGGGTCAGTCATGTAAGCCCTGTCATGCTGACATGTGCCCAGCTGGTTTCCTACAACCATAACTGTGTGTTTGCACATGGGTTTAAGGCAGTCATGATGGCATTGTCTTTTTTAATGATCTAGATAGAATCTTAGACAATATTAAAAAAACTTTTTCTTTCATTTAGCCAAACAGCCTTCCGCTAATAATCTTAGCCTTGAAGTGCAACCCATGTTCTGATGGAAGGGTTCTGAAGTTAGAAAATCACCTTGAAAGTTCAAAGAAAAAAAAAACCACCTTCCTCTCCTATCCATACCTCACCTTGTGAAGATTAACAGAATTTTTGTGCATGAGAATGTTTTAAAAGAAGAGAATGTAATTTTATGGGATTTTGTCATCAAAATGCCTTAGAAATTTAAACATCACAACAAGCTTGTATTAAAACCACCAAAAGAAAAAAAAATCATATCAGCATAGAAACTTGTGCAGAAAACCTACTGGTACTCACATCAAACTCCCCCAAGGTAATTATTTACTGAATCAGAATTATTCAGTTACTACGTACCCTAAATTGGGATGCAGGTAGTGCCATGAGTCTAGCTAAAGATGAGTCCTAGGAGCAGGACCAAATTTATAATTCTAGACTCTACATTTCAAGAGGAAAAATGAAAGCCATGTTTTCCTTATCAATTGGAAATTAATAGAGAATTTCAATATGAACTGAATTTGCCACAGTCCTTAGAGACCTAGAGAAGTTATAATAAATTAATCCAGAAAGAAGATTCAAAAGCTATTTTTTTGCCACCTAAGAAAATACATGGACCTGCATTATAGTTGCTATTATCTTTGCTCAAGGAAAGCTGCCAAAAAAAAAAAAATGTAATAAACCATCCAGGAGTGAAGTTAAACTTTCCAAAAAGAGACGATTTATCTTATAAAGAAGAATAAATGCAATATTTTGATGAAACTAATCATACTCATAATGACATCAACATAATTCTGATATTTTTAGAATCCCAGAGTGCTATCTAGTTTGATTTACACAATTAAAGGTTTTTTTTTAAAACAAAACAAAACAAAAATCAAAAAAAAACAAAACAAAAACTGTTGTCTTCTTTGTGTTCAAACCTGTCCCAAAGATCTTTAACCCTCCTCTTTATTATTTTCAAGACCGCTTCCCAGTTCATAAAGAAAACTCCTCTAAGCAGTACTCACAATTTTTTTAAAAAGAAAGTACAGATACCCCTCAGATGATAACTTATGAGCCACTCTCATCCTGCAATTCACCCCACAGAATGTTCCCAAATGCTAAATTCACCACCTGCAGTCTCATGCATATATGAACATCTAATTACCTACCCTATGAATTGTATCAAGGGACTAACTATAATTACTTGTCCACATTTCTTTGCTTAATATACCACCAAAGCCATAACCTGTGATTTTTTCATTTTTCCCCTTGTTTTGATCAGGACACAATATAAACTTTTTATCAAACGTATCAATCTCTGTATTTAGCATAATTCATAACGTCATTTAACAATTACTTTAGTGATCATCTGTACAATATCTGTTTTAAGGACATATAGGGAAAATAAATTATTATTGACCATATATCAACCAAAACTGTGCCTGATGTACAGACCAACTTTGCAACCACAAAATGGTTACTTTGTCCAATGGAGAGCCTCAAGGGAAATACTTCTTTTGTAACTGAGTTTTAGAAATTACTCTTTCTGAAACTACATAAAATAATTTTTAAACAAAATCACCGTCATCTGCCTGAAATTAACTAATTGTATCCCTTTATTCTAAGTCACATCCACTTGAAATTTGCAGGTGGACCTTTGCTTTCTACACTGTTTCAGCTTTCTCCAAAAGTATCAGATATGCACAAAATACAATAGGAAACATTCTCCCTTGATTAGGAGAAAAACTACTATAGAAATGGGTAGGAAATTCCCTTTTGAATCCAGGTGTTTCAGCTTCAATGAATACTGTTGTGTGGTTTGTTGTTGTTTTGGTTTAATGAGAACAGGCTAGTGTGCCACAAACTGTGTCCTCACTGTTACAACTGGGCCACTAACTTAGCCAATAAACTTGTATAGGATGTGATGTGTCCAGTCCTTTGGGCAAAGATGCCCCATCCTTTAATAAGGAGGAGGGGCATTTTAAACCACCAAGGGAAAACATTGAGCACGCTGACTGTGAAACTTCTGATTCTCCAAACCAATTACATTATGTTTCCCTCAGAGATAAAAAGGAGGGGACCCTCTCTACCAGAAGGGCGGTGTCACCTGAAGTGCAGCTGGGGCGGGTGGTGGAGAGAGGCCAAGCCTTTCGCAAACCACCTACAACTCTTACCACCTGAATGAAGCTTCAGAGAAGGGGTACTGCAACTTGAAGCCAGACAAGAATCCCTGATGGGGAGAGGAAGTGAGGAGGGAAGGGGGGAGACTGGGAAACAAGAAATCATCTCCTCTGACCTCTAGTGAAGTGCCAGGTTTTTTCTTTAGCTCTTCACATTTTCTAAATTTGCAGATCTGGTGTCCCGTTTTGCGGTTCCTGCAACTGCTGCAGACGCCACAGTTGATGAGCCTCTTGCAGGGCACGCAGACCCCACACCTTTTCCTCTTCTTCTTGGCTGGGTTGGCTCCGCCAGCTCCCCCTGAGGAGGACGAGGAGGAGGAGGAATGATTCTGCGGGCAGTCTGCCAGATTGGCAATTTGAAACGCACTGTCTGTGACGGCTGCTGAGGCTGCTGCGGGGGAGTGAAGGGCTGTCATGACGATGACCCCTGGAGGTAATGAGATGCCCCCTAAAGCCGGGATAGCGGAAAAAGTCCCCACGCGCTCGGGGAGATTCATTATCTCTGCTTCAGCAGCGCCGCATTTGAGCTTGTTCATGCATTCCCCCGCCAAAGGTCTGCAGTGTTCAGGGGATAAGGTGGAGAGGAAATTAGTATTTGCCATTTGCAACGACGGCTCTGGCGGGCAGCCAGCTTTCCCCAGCCTCTGGGAGTCGTTTCGGTGGTGCATGCTGGTCCTGCCGCCGCCGCCGCCGCCGCCGCCGCCGCCGCCGCCACCGCCGCCGCCGGCGGGGCGGAGCGCCGAGGAGGAGGAGGCGGAGGAGGAGGCGGCGGCGGAGGAGGATTTCCTGCCGCCCCCGCCGCCCCCGCCCCCGCCCCCGCCGCCGCCGCCTCCCCCGCCGCCGCCCCCGCCCCCGCCGCTGCCCCAGAGCATGGCGGTGGCGGCGGCGGCGGTGGCCGCGTTGTCGCAGTTCCAGGGGGACATGCCGATGCGCGCGGCGGCCGCGGCGGCGGCGGCGCTGCTGGGGAAGATGGGGGTGGTGATGCGCGCGATCTTGGCAGCCTGTGGGAAGGCGCCCCCGTTGGTCTTGTAGAAGGAGGTGGCGAAGGAGCGGTAGCGCTCCATTTCCGAGTTGTAATCCACAAGGCTGTTCAGAGCCCCCTCGGGCAAGTGGCTTTCCTTGGGCAAGCCCGGAGCCTCCGGGCTCGGCCCGGGCTCCACGCAGACATTGGTGTTCATGGTGCAGGGGGGGAAGAAGGGGTGCAGGGTGGAAGTGGGGACCGCCTGGTCCGACACCTGGGTGGAAAAGGGGGAAAGGTGGGGGGGAGGGAAGGGAGTGATGGTGGTGTTGGGGTGGGGGCCGAGGCGGGTGGGGAAAGTGGGTTCGGGTGGGGAGAGCAAGGTGAGGGCTGCTTTATTCCTCTCGGGGGCTCATTTCCACAGACGGTGAATTCCCAGGCAGCGTCTTCCTTTGCATTATCCTCCAACTGTTACAACTAAAATAAAGAAAGTCATTCCAACGAGCTGCACGAGGAAAAAGATTAAAAATAAATAAACAGCCTCCCTCACTAACCCACCGCCGACACCGAAAGCTCCCACATTCTTCTGTCAGGTCGTTTGCATAAGAATCATCAAGATGTGACCCCCCCCCCGCCCATCCCCCCCAACGCTCCCAACCCCCGCTCCCTCCCTCCCCACCGCAAACCACAGCTCCTCCCCCCTATTCTTATAACCCTCCTGAGAAAATGTATTAATAGCCAGGATACCCAGGCAAAGAGGAAAGACGGGGGTGACAAACGCCTAAGGAAAAGGGCAATTGGAGTGCTAAAGACATGCAAATCATGGGTGGGAGGGCGATACTACCTATAAGCAGAGGGCATTTAAACATTATGAAATGTGTGAACAAGCGCTGCCTGGGCATGCAAATGCTGTAAAGTAGAAAACAGCAATGGCCCTATGAGGAAAATGAACAGGAAATTAGCAAATGAAGTACTGAGAAAGTCTACAATACATCCGAGTATAAACTGTAAGCAAACACAATACAACTGAGAGCTAAGAGACTGCCCACATACAATCTGAACTAAAGAGGCAGGGAAAAAAGAACTACCAGCTGCCACAGTGTCCTTCTGTGTCTGCGGTCATTAGTTTGAATCCCAGCACAGCTGGCTCTGTTAGGGTCTTAATTCAATGGACCAAGGACAGGTCTCAATTGTACAAGCCATTTGGTGGTGGGCCTTGGTGGGGGTAAGAGGATGGTGTTCTATTTTTTTTAAGGTAGAAAATAAAGATATGCCAGATAATTTTATACATATATATATATATAAAACCAATGTCTCGGGTTTTAAACCAAGTGCCTGCAGCCTCTGTAAGAATATTCCTAATCATTCTTAATGGAGATTGCAGTCTATTCCCAAGACCAGAGGAAAGCATGGGACGTCTTGAAAAGGATCTCTCACAAGCACTGATTTTTACATTGAGTAAAAGAGGGGGGAAAGCCCCTAAGGTGTTGTTTGCCAGAGAAAAATAACCAGTAAAATGATTTTTTTTTTTTCATTTTGCTCTTTTTAAAAGGAAAGTTTAATGTTAACTGGGTATTTGCATTCATCTCCTTGCTTACAGGCCATTATTATGCTTTAAGGAGAGGTATTTTAGTTGTTTATTACAGAGGGAGAAGTACATCGCAGCCTTTTAAGAAGTAAAGCAAAGACATAAAGTGTATATTCACCTAAAAAACCAGTTTCTTTGTTTCCAGATTTTTTGGCCAGAATCTCTTTTTGTGACATCTTTTGAAGCCCATAGATTGGTCTAGAATGTAGACTTCAGGGAATTCTACATGGGGCCCACTAGTCTCAGTCTCAAATATGCAGAGTTCAAAATGGTTATCAATTATAGTAATTATGCTTATAATTAGATTAATGAACCATTTATGCCCAAACTCCAAGTGCAAAAACTTCAAGACCTACTGATGAGGTGCTCTAAAAAGAGGGGTTTATGTAAACAAATCCCTAATAGGCAAAGTAAATCAAGATAAGGAACCTCACCCCAGGCTGGATTAGAAGCTTGCAGGCATCTTTCAATCACAGCAAGTCCCTAATCACTCAGGAACCACCTCTGTGGTTTCGTGTTAGGGAAAACTGCTCCCTTTTGAGGTCTGAGGGCAATACAAAGGGTGCCCCAAAATGCTGTTGGCTAAATATTCTTGATGCTTGAAGGGGTGGGGGAAGAACCAGAAAGAATATGCATATAGCTTCAGTTTCTGCGAATCACATTGTAACTGCAAGACCATAATAACTGCTACTCAGTAAAAACTAGTTATGTCAACCATGCATTAGATATCATCACATTGAGTGGAGGGAAAATTTTCAACGTTTTAGTCTTTTGACCTTGTTCCAAATAAAGAAATAATTTAATGTCCCTTTTTTAGAGTCTTAGAGTGGTGTTTCCAAACACAAGCTTTCCTTGCTTGTCTGATTGCCATCACCTCCCCCTTCCTACCTCAAGGTTTAATACCACCAGAAACTGTAGAAAATGATTATGCCCAGTATCCAGGTCATTATTGTTTAATCAATGCATCTCTGGAGCATGAAAAAGGTACCTAAGCCACAGCTATTGTTTGGATTTTATTAAAAAACAAAATAAAACACACACAAATAACTATAGTTCCATTCCATAGCTAAATTAGAGATCCATACTTCATGATCCTGTTTTGCCTTTAAACAGTGTGACTGTACATGCCTAATATTGTATGTCTGGTCTACCAGAGACATAGAGATCAAAGGTCATATTTAACATTCAGGAGGAGGGGCGGGTGCAGATTAATTAATAAATTAATACAGCGACGCTTTTTCTTGCTGGAGTCCAGCATTAATAATCTACTTTCACAATCCCAACGGACAGCAAACATTTAAGAGAAAAAAAAGCCAGAGAAAGAGAAAGAACAATCACTTACCAGTCTCTTTTTATTTGGGGAGCCTTAGAATTTGCAGACGCTGCCAGTCTGCCTTTAATTAGTTGCACATCACCCCCTAACACAAAGAAACACAAATCCAGATGTGTCTTGGCAGCTCCCAATTACAACTTTAATACTTGTAAACAAACTGTTGGGGAGGGGGGGATAAATAAATATGCGGATCAAAAAAAATACCTGTAAATGGCTTTTTTTTCTTGTTGCAGAGAGAAGGAGGAGGAGATGGTGTTAGTGGTGGGGGTGGAAGGAGGAGGAGGTGGGGGGAGAGGAAAGAGTCGAGTGTGAGTGTATGTGTGAGAGCGCGGGGCTGTTGTCGGTGGTCTCTCCTCTCCCAGCGCGTTGCTCTCCGTCCGTCTCCAGTCGCTGTGTGCGAGGGAGGGAGGGAGCCAGGGAGTCTCTCCTCTCTCTCTCTCTCTCCCCTCTCTCTCTCTCTCTCTCTCCCTCCCTCTCTCTCACCCTCCCCCCCCCCCTTCTCTCTCTGTTTGTGTGTGTGCGTGTGTGCGGTTGCTGGGGGAGGGGAGCGCGAGAGAAAGGCGAGGGAGGAGGTGTGGAGGCTGGGGGCGGGGGCGCGGGGTGGGGGTGATTGGCGCCGAGGTGAGGAGGACGCAGGGACGTGGACACCTACTGATGATTGGCTGCAAATTACACGGGGAACAAGAGGCGCACGCGGGCCAGCGCTCCTTTTCACAAATCCTCTCCTCGGCGGAGGAGCCACGTTTGCCTGCGCGCCTGCGGACCGCCCTCCCTGCTCGCGCCCGGCTCTCCGGCTCAGCCCGGCACACAGGGCTGTTGATTATTTCCTTAGCTCTCGGAGATAATTGTTTGGAAGGGATGGAAAGAGGGCGTTTCCGCCACTCTGCGTGTGAGGGGTGTGTGTGTGTGCGGGTGTGTGTGTAAATAAACTTGTCTGGGATTTCTGGCTGGGTTGAGAAGAGCAATAAAAGAAACAGAGAAAAGGTCATGTTTGTTTGAAGAATGCTCTTAGTTCGTAGCCAACGGCATGGTTTTAAATAAATTTCCTGGTGTACCCAGGAAGACTTAAAAAAAAAAAAAAAAAAATATATATATATATATATATATATACACTATTTAGATCTTTAAAGTAAGGGAAAACGGACCAGTGGGGTTTTTCAGACCCTTGAAATACTATTATGCCAGAATGTAAAAAGTCGGTGATACAAAGCTTGGCCAATCTGAAAATCCATCTCAATCTCTGTCTCTCTTCTACTCTTCTCTTCTCTCTCTCCTCCCAGCCCCCTCTTTTACTATTCCATCTGGTAGTTCTAAAGATTAAATCAGATTTTTAACTCACTGCCCTATTTTTAATTTCAAACTTTACTTAAACAAAAACTTTGGTATTTCAGTCTATTTTATACTAGTATATGATTAACATTTCACTTCTTGCTACTTGGGAAAATATAGTTTATGAATTGAAACATAAATATTTTACCTCAGGTCAAATATAAATAAAACTCTTTCATAAATGCAGCTGTAAATTAACCTCTTCACTGCTGCCTCAAATAGAATGAGATATTTGTGGACACATGCTATCCTACTATTAAAGCATACTCTAGTAAAAAAGTTATAAAAATAGATTATAGAATTATGAATCCTTTTAAACAATTTTTTTCTAAGATAAAAACAGTGACTAATGGTAAGTTATAGAGTAGGAAATAAAATGAGATTATTTAAATAATGACTATGCAATATTATATTTTCAAAGAATCGAGGAAAGTATGTTTTGTTTCCTTGATAAGAAAAAATGCTGAAAAACCATTTTAAACCATTTTGTATTTGAATTTTCAAAAGATCGACTTTGACCATATCGAAGTATTTCCAACTGTGGAGGATAAATTGTTGATAGCAAGTTTAAAACTGTGGTGTGTGTATGCCTAAATGAAGGTGCTATTTCAAGAGTGGGCTACTACTGCAATAGGAAACAGGTGTATTTTGTGACTCATTGATGAATATATATGCTTTTTAATTTTTTAAACCATGGGCTAAGTTTGATTATTACTGGTTTTTTGACATTTATAGAAAAAATAACTGGATGGTTACTAATTATTCAAGTTAATAAGATACTTTTATACTTGTGCTAATGCCTTGTAAAAGCAAAAAAAGAAATTTTCCATTTGATTTTTTTGTTTTAGCTAAGCTTCATAGGAAATTTATCAGGAAAATGCAGTCACTTTTTAATGAGTGAAAACATGCTGGAAAAATGATAAATTCTTAAACGTCTTTTCACAATATTTAAAATATCAGTCCAATGTTGGAAATTTTATAGTTTATAAATAAGCAATGTTTTTAATCAAATAAAGACATCATACTTTCTTTTGCCAAATTTTCTTTTCTAGAAATTTTCCTTTTTGGAAATTCATTTTCTCATGCTTTCCTTTCTGGGACTCTTCAAGCTCACTTTCAAAATGAAATCTTAAACACATGAGAGAAAATATGCTCAAAATTCCAATGAATTTTACTTTCCAGCTGATAAAGGAAAACTATGGAACACTTGGTCTTAATAATTAATAATAATAGCCCCTATTAGTGACCCATTAGTGTCAGATCCTGCACTAAGTAATTTGCAGATATTCTTTTTTATCCTTGCAATAATTCTGTGAAGTGGCTATTACTTCCATTTTGTAAACAAGGAAATTGAGGCCCAGAGAAATTAGGTAACCTAGATTAGGTCATAAAGTCAGTATGTAACAAGTTTGAAATTTGTACCCAATCTGGTCTATTCCAAAGCCTTATGTTTATAACCTCTACCATAGTCTATTAATAATTAATCAATAAACCTTCTCTGGATACTAGATCTTCAGATTTAATTATGATTGGAGGCCCCTAGTTGATATGGCATCAATTTAATTTATAAAATAAATTATAAACAATATACCTCATGGCTCTGATATAGCATTCTGTTGCCTTTCCACTAGGGAATTGATTGCATCCTTAGCCAAATGTGATTAGGGGAATTCTTTTTTTGGATCTATCTCCTATCTATTAATTTATTTATACTAGCGTACACACATATATGCACCATGTCTCACACTAGTCTATGTTTGTCTTCTTTAAAATGATATATCAGAGTTTTGATAATACTTGCTGAGAACACTCAGTTCTTTGTTAACTGTCTTTAAGTCCACAGTTCTATATGATGTACCAAAAAGTGAGGTTGTTTCCTCTGCAAAGTGTCCATTACAGCTTCCAATTACCTGAAAGTGGTTTGTGCCTTTACCCTGCTCTATGATTTTTTTAAAATCTGCACTAGGAAGGAGTTCAAAGTTTTCTTAGATATCCTGATGGGAATTTTTTTTTAATCCCAACTTGAGCATCACCTGAAAAAAGTATCCCCACTCTGCATAATTTTTTTTCTGCTCTGAAATATTTTTAAAGTACTGCTACTTTCCATCATAATCATGATGAATATCATCATCATTATCCAGAATCTCCAAAAAGGTAGCATATTCTGTTGAAACAAATAGACCTCAAAATTTGTCAATGCAAAAACCACAGAAGTATATGTTTTCTCATTGAACAGTCCAGGGTGGGAATTTAAGATCAGAGACCATGCTTCTCTACGAGTGTTCCATAGATTAAGATTCCTCTTATTTTGGGACTTTTGCATCCCCAATGGACTCCTCATCAACTACATCAAGCTGGCAGATGAACATGAAGGAGCTATGATGGCTTCTTAGAGGTCTTGGTCTTGAGGTGGAACATAGCACCGTAGCTCACATGCAATTGTCAAAAACTTGTTACATGCCACAGCTAGCTGCAAAGATTACTGGGCAGCCACCTCCAAGATGCAGCTTTATGACTGTGGGGTAGAGAAACAATTTTGAGAGACAGCTGGCTGTCTTCCACAAAGAGTAACACAGAAGGAGAATAATCTGATGAATAGATTAAGTAGACCACACAGCACTGAACTTGACCTCGAAATTCCTCTGCTCCGTGGAAGTTATTTTGCTGATTACCACTGAAAGCAGTCTTAATGACTTTAGGGAAAGTTTGACAACTGTGGAAGAACTAAACTTTCTTAAATACCTGTAGGATAGCCAAGACAAGGTTAGACTGTTCAAACAAGAATTTACTGAAGAGTAAAGAAAGCAGAAGCAATACAAAGGAAATAACATAAATAAAAAATAAATTAACGGAGATAAATCTTGGGGACCTGAAGCTTGTCTGCTGGTGTTTTCAAAACCAAGGAGTAATTTTTAACCTTCCACTAATGAGATGTTTAGTATTAATCATAAGAGTTCGTGTCCTTTGTAGGGACATGGATGAACCTGGAAACCATCATTCTCAGCAAACTGACGCAAGAGCAGAAAATCAAACACCACATGTTCTCACTCATAGGTGGGTGTTGAACAATGAGAACACATGGACACAGGGAGGGGAGCATCACACACGGGTCTGTCGGGGGAAATAGGGGAGGGACAGCAGGGGTTGGGGAGTTGGGGAGAGATAGCATGGGGAGAATTGCCATATACAGGTGATGGGGAGGAAGGCAGCAAATCACACTGCCATGTGTGTACTTATGCAACAATCTTGCATGTTCTTCACATGTACCCCAAAACGTAAAATGCAATAAAGAAAAAAAAAGAAAATATACAATGTGCAGATCAGAAAAGGGGTGTGGAGCTTTCTTACCTAATATCCAAGGGCTCACATCTCAACTCATATTCATGGGCTCTGAGGACTACTTCTTTTTCCATAGTAATTTTCTCTGGATATAGTAAATATTCCCATCCTTTATAGAAGAAATATTCCCTTAAAATAAATAGGGAATAATTTCTTTAACTATTTTGACTGGCCAAAAACCTACCTAGGATTTTTGTTTACTTGGCTCCTTTACCAGAATTTGAATTGGTTGACATTGGGAATTGTGTCTTATTCAGCTTTGCATCCCACCCCATACCTACTATGCCTACCACGTGGCAGGTTCCAAACATTCTGAGTCATGCATATTGAAATAAAGTAGTGCACATGAAATGTATGGAAATAAATTCCCCATTGCCTAGAAGATAAAAGTGAAAAATTCGTAAAATGACTTTTATGGAGCTGTTCTCCAAGTGGTTCCATCTTTTGAATCTAATCTGCTATTATTCCTTCCAAGAGCCTGCCATTCTAGCAGATCCACTTTGCTCAAAAAACTTCATTTGCCTTATGACCAGATAGGGAGAAAATCTTTAATTAATAATGAACTGTGAGCTAAAATAAAGTACTATTATTTCCATAAAAGAAATCTTTGCACATACAAAAATATGACAGTATAATGAAATAATATTTTAAAATCCCTTAAGAATGTTTTCTGAAGTTGTCTTGGTGACTTAACAATTTGGATTTGATGAAACTACTTCTTAAAATCAATATTCTGCACACCTGTTGTTTTCTTTTACTTCTAATTAAATATTGATACATCGTTATCACATTGCTGACCTTCATATTCAAAGCTGGCACTTTTAACCTGCCAACACCGTGGGTCACGTGCTTTGAGCTGTTTTTCCAGCTATCTTTACTCTCTTACCTTGTCTTTCTAATGACTACCAGAAGGCACCTTTGGAATGGCTGGCCACTGTTCAGGACAAAAACTGTGACAATTGAGGATAATGAAAATAATGGGTTCACAGGGTTAAACCCATTATGTTGGCCTCATTAACACCATATTCAAATCAACTAAGCTAATAAAGTACCACACATATTTTTATATACAGTTTGGACACTAGACAAATATGTACCAAGTATTATTTTGGGCATTAAGTTTTAGAATTGTTCTTTGCGAGATAAAATTTGGTCTAGCCCCATTTTAATTTACTCATGTTATTTTTTCTCATCATATAAATTATCATTTCTGTAAAATTACAGCTCTGATACTCCATGCAAAGGGCTATCCTCAAACACAGCAATCCAAACTTTTTATGGTAGGCTAGAAAGGGAAGACTCCAGAGGAATGTCTTTTCTTCCATAGACTCACTGACATAGCTTGATTTTTATTAGCTATAGTTTTCCTTGTACGTTCCCATGAATATTTGGTATCCTTTGTTCATTGAATTATTAGAAATACAAACAACATTCCAGATTTTTTCAAAGTATTTACTCATGAAGGAAACAATGGGTCACTTTTGCTATAAAACACCAAGTGATGATAAACAGCTTCCAGACACTAACAGATCTAAACACAGATTTGTAATATGGGCCCCAAGCTGTTCTTTGGGATCTCTCTTTTCCTCTGTCTGGCAGTACCAAAGCATCCCATGCTGGACTTTGTCCAAGGAAAATTCACCTTAATCATAGAACTACCTGTGTGCCTTCTGGAAAGATAAATCTCTTCAGAAAGATAAGTAATGGTAAAGTAAGAGAAAGTGTGGAAATCCTGTGGTGAAATTTGTAGTTAAGAGCTAACCAGGAAACACTTTGTCCACAGTGCTCAGTGTGCCAGTCATCTGTGTTCTCCTGACAGCAATCCAGAATGTGGTGGTGTCACTTCCTTCTGCTGTCAGCCATTCTCTTCTGCACACAAGTCTTCTCAGACAGAATTTATAGGGCACTGGAAATCAAGTTACATAGTCCCCTCTCTCATGTCTTCTTATTCTCTATCAAAACTCCAAACTCAGTAACTTCAGTAACCAATGTTCTGTTAATATGTCGCTCAACAGAAAGAAGTGGACCTTTTATTTAAAAGAAGTTTACATGCAGACACTGGACATTTTATTAACAGGCCTCTGAATCTTCGAATTGCTAGACAGGACTTACCCAGTTAGTAAAAACAAACAATAAAATATCTTCAAGAATTTTTAATAATAGAGTTACTTCAAGAATGCACCTTGTAAAGACATAAAATTAGGTTTATAAAAGTCATATTTTTAAGCTCTGTGAAACTCCAAAATTAAATCTGTCTTAAACCATTTCCTATTATATAACATTAACTGAAATCACCATTTTTGAATTTGCCATTTTTAAGTAGAATAAAGAAATTTTTACAAAATGGTTATGAACATAAAAATTACATTTTTTCCCATGGACTTGAGATTTTAGGCTTCCAGTGTAACCTGGATATCTCCATTTGCAAAAATACAGGTCTCTTAATATTAGTCTCAGTATTTTATTTGAAATCAAAGCCGCTCTTCATGCTTGTTTTTTTTTATTAATGTGTGTTTCCATTTAGTTTATCTTCGATTAACGCCCTTTATAAAAAAGGATTTCAATTTTTCTTTGTTAAGAGGAAGACTTCAAGATAATATCCCTGAGTTGTTAACATTCAGTCCAGAAAGGCTTTTTTCCTTCCCAGTGCTGACCTTTGTTATGCCGTAGTTATAGCAACAAGAAGAGTTCCTTCTGTCTGTCTGTTGTGTTCTCTTTCCAAACTAATGACAGTCTTTTATATGCTGTTGTGTAGTATGGGGAATGCTTTACGTGCATTGATTTCTTGATTTACTGATGCATTTAGCTAAACCAGCAATTTGAATGGAAATTTTTTAAATAAATGCAATTAATTGAAATGGAATTTGCGTATTATATATGTTATTTATGGAATACAGATCTTTCATTCAGGCATTTTTCTATATTGTCTTCAAGCTTCCCTGATCAACTTGCAGTTTAACTTCTCAGTGATCAAGTTTATTTATCGAATCATTATATATTCTTAATCTAAACAGAAAGAGAGCAAAGAGAGAGAAAGAGAGAGCCCCTTCTAGGGGAGTGACATGATATAAGAACACGTAGTTTTTCTGCCAACCTGGGCCATACAATCATTATGACCTTGGGCATTCTACCTCTCATTTTGCCGATCTGGAATATCAGTTTAATTATAGTAATTACCTATCTCACAGGATTGTGAGGTTTAATTAATGTTAGCAAAGTGTTGGAGCTATGTAGTAGAACAGTACTATAAAAAGCAAACTACTGAAAATCACAACTATCTTCTCCCCACATAGTACTTAATTTTACACACTCCTTTTCTTTTTTCTGCAGAGTTTATTTAACAGTTAAGGCTTTTTTTTTTTCTGTACCCTTCATATCTCTATCTATGGTCTTTGCTACTTGAGACTTACTTTGGATGCAAAATATAGCCTCTGCCTCACTTTTGTTAGATTGCACAGTCACTTCCAGGAGCTCAACATTTCTGACTCTAACTGGATTGGGATTAACAGTAATATCTAAGCAAGTAGCTATGGCTACATGCATCCTTTAAGTCGCAGTTATAAACTACCAGTTAATAACTTCAATTTGATTCTCAAACACCTTTTCTTTGGATCCATGATGTTAAACAAACTGAAGTAGACTTCCAGTTTCTTTCAAAAGTTCTGAAAGTATTGTGTCTACATTCCATCCTGGAAATAGTAGCTCTAGCTATTATTAGTGATGGAGTCTCTAGTTTACTGGCACTTTTAGCATTCCCTGCTGTCTAACACTTGTCCACCTAAGCATTGGAATTTGTAACTCAAGCCTCTAAGTATATTTGTACTAGCTGTTCACTCCACAACAATGCCTGACCAAATGGGCAAGTAGGAGCTGGAATCCAGCCCATTGCTTTGCTTGCCAAGCGGTGTTCTGGAGGATCTAATTTGCAAAAAGGCATTCTAGGGGCCAGAAATGGCCTTATCAGTATCTCCAGTATAGGTCAATTAAGTAAAGCAATGAACATCACAGACATCTTAATTCATATTAAAAGGTTACCATCTCATCTTTGAAATTATATCCCACAAGATTATATTTAGATTAAGATGAAAATCAGATTCAATTTTATCTGTATCCCTTTTTTTGTGAACCCATTCCACCTAAAACAGATTCCAATATGAACTGATTTTCTAATAGGCTGTAAATATTGTGAAATTTTCAATTGTATGAACTCATTGCCATGGAATCAGGAGCTATATTTCATTGAACATCCACAAAATGATGAGTAATATGAATTGGATAATTGTAAAAACATTGTATTTATTTCTTTGGGAACAACTACTCTTTAAAAAGAGGGAGACACTGTTCTGACGTCAGTGCCTTTCTGTTATCTGCTAACACTTTATAATGGTAGCACTGTTTGAAAGAGCAGTTGTCTTTACCTATTTGTAACTTGGCTCTTTTAAAATGCATGATGATATGATGGCATTTCCTTTAGAATGTTTCTATTTTAAAAGACATCCTATTCCTGTAATTTTTGGCTAGTTTATATTTGTTAAAAAGAAACAACTCTGTTACCCATTGGCAGCACTAATTACATACCTTTCTTTACCAAGTATCAAGAGTCCAAAATTTGAACAATGTCCAACAAAAGCTAGCCTCTAGATATTTTACTGCTAATCTCCTTGCAGAGTAAATCCAGACCAGTATATCCACTCCTTATAGAAAACAAAGTAACTTTATTCTTTACCCATAGAGAGAAAGAAGGTTTTCAGAATTCTGAGTACATGTAAAAGAAAATTACTCAAACTGGCTTAAATGATGAGGCCTCTTTGTAGGGCAGACTAGAGGCAAGGAACAACGTGCGTGACTTATAGATGTTACGCATAATATAGTTTTCTTCCATCTCTTTGTTCATCATCGCCATTATCTTGTTTATTCCTTCAAGCAGCTCCCTCACAGTTACTGCTCACCGCCCCAACATCATTTCCATGCATAAAAAAGCATTCGAGGAAAGAAAAGGCTTTTTTTAATGTGTTTGTATCTTTAGAGTGAGAAACTTTCCTAGAAGTCCCACCACTGACTTCTGCAAAGATCCTATTACCCAAAATTGGTACACATGCCCACACATAAACCAACCATTTTCAAAGAGAGTAAGATTGTCTTATTCTTAGTATCTACTGGACCTGTAACTAGAAATGGAATCATTCTGAAACATGTGACAATGTGAAGGATAGGAAATACCTGAACATAACTATGATTCGGTTAAGAAGGAAGAAGAAGATGGGGGATGGATGGTTGTTGGTGAGACCAGTATCAGTGTCTATTGTCTTATATAACTCTATTATCACTTGATTTCTGTTGTCTTAGAAAAAGTAACCAGCCCTAAATCTCATGAAGCATGCCAGATTACCTATAATAAGAGAAGGTCAGCTCTTTATTAGGAGTTAATAAGTGAATTATAATTTCAGCTATGAATGCCTATAAGCAGAATTTATTTTTACCAACATGGCTTTTTCTGGCAAAAATTTGACTTACTGACATATCTTTATTGAAACTTATCTCATGTTCATAATTGCAGACCTTTTATACTGTGTTATATAAACCAGGGAGTATCTGAGTTTGATCTATAAGATATAGGGCTAAAAACTCTGGACGTGAGGAGAAAGCAAAGAGAGTAAGGAAGTTAAAAGAAGTTGAGAGAAATGATTTTTAAAATGGCAGGATACATCTATTTCCATAATTAAGTACATCTTGAATATTTTCCTCTTATACCTTCTACTGGCTCTTAAAACTATTACCTTAACATATTTGCAAGTCATCAGAAGCAAAGTAAATAGCCAGTCCTTAAAATTTCAAGTTGATCCCCAAACTGACTCAAATTTGCAAAAATCTGGCATAATTTAAAAGTAAATAAATAGAAGCAACACTTAGCAGAAGGTTCCTAACATAAACAAAGCTGTGCACGTTTTGTTTATTTATGGGCTCCATGCAAAGTGTCATATTCATTTAAAAATATTCAGCACGAGAGTGATTGATTTCAAAAATTGAATAGAATTAAGGAACATAGGCATTCTTTAAAATTTAAAGTGTGATAAAAGAAAGAATGGCTATTTTTTCTAGTATTATGCTTAGGAAAGCATTTTTCTCCTTTATGTCTGTTCAGATTTTTTTTAACATTATATGTGAGAAAACCACCATTTTATTCAAAAGTACATTTTAATCAGAATGTGGCAAACCCCACTATTCATGTAATACCTGTATGTTGCTGAAGATTAGGTGTTACATATTAAGTCTGAAATCTCTTAAATTAATCTTTTTTATTCAATATATTTTATAGCATTCTCAAAAGACAAAACATGTTAAAATCCCTATCCTTATGAAACTTATATTCTACTGTCATATCTTAATTCAACTGATAGCTATTTACTCTTTCTTTGCAGCCTGGATTATTCTTTAACACATTTTAATTGAATAAGTATTTTTTGAACACGTTATGTACATGGCATAAACTGAGAGAATGAGAAAGTTCTCTTGAATAACTAATATTTTAATAGAGGGTACTCAGGAAACACACCCACAGACAGATCTAATATTATAATTATCTCACCTCTCCTACTAAAAGAATTTAAGTAAGTAAGGGATAATGAAAACCAGACCCTGAACACTTCTATAGTGTACATATCAATAGAGTGCAATAAAAGCAACCTGGAAGGATTACATAATTTAGAGGTCTGGGATGCTCCTGAAGAAAACCTCACAAAATAAGTCTTTGAAATGACTGACAAATAGAGAAGGGGAGAAAGAATATTTGGCATAAAGGACATGGTATAAGCAAAAGCTGGGGGAACACGAGTGCATAGCAGAGCCCAGAATGGTATGTTGTTGATTGTGGATGCAGTAATGAGACATCAAGAAGAGACAAGGGATAGGAAATGAGACCCAGGAAGAAGAATACAGTTAAATTGCATATAGCCTTTAAGGTTATGCTGAGGAAAAAGACTTGCTTAGAAGTAAAAAAAAAAAGAGGCCAATACATGTTATTTCAGGATGTCTATGATCATTTGTGTTTTTTGGTTTATTTTGTTTTAAAGTGTCCCTCTGACTTAAAGTGGACAAGGTGATTTAGAGAAGGAGAGGCATTTTGTCCCTTCGCAGCATTTTCGATACAGATCCCAGCAACAGAATGGAATAGGAAGGAGACAGTGTAGACAATTTGAGGAAAACCTACAGTTTATTTGAGGGAAAGATAAGCTTCAGAGGACAGGGAGGGTGACTCAGAAAATGTCATCTGGAAGGGAGATGATTCCCTTACAAAGTCAAATGAACAGAAAAAAAAAAAAGAAAGAAAGAAGAAAGAAAAAGAAAGAGAGAGAAGAAAAGAAAGAAGAAAGAAAAAGAAAGAAAGAAAGAAAGAAAGAAAGAAGAAAGGAAGAAAAGAGAAAGAAAGAAAGAAAAAAGAAAGAATGAGAGGAGATTCCTAAATTGAGTGAACCATTGATGCTGAAAAGTCTACAAAGGCTTAAAAGAAGATTCTAGGTGACATCCTAGAGTTGTGCTCAGAGCAGTTTTTAATCATAAATTGATTTGGGAAGAGATGGTAAACTCCTATTACTACTGCTGCTTGGAGTACAACCCCAAAATTGGCTTCAACTCATTTGTGTGCCAAAACCATGGTTATTTTGTGATTTATTTTATGGGAAACTATTATTTATTTTATGTGGAAAAACAGAAAAACTAGAGACTCTTGCTACATATTTGAGTTTGCCCCCAGATTGAAACCAGCAAGTATGGCAATAAGAAAAGCCTGTCAGTAAACAGTTTCAAAGGCCTGATGGTTACATGGATAATTGTGCAGTCAAGATCAGCCCTTTTCTGGTCTTCACATTGCCATCAAGATGATGAAAAGGCTCCCATAAATTCTAACCTTTGCATGCTCCCCAACACTCACCTCTGTCACTACTGGCCAAAGACCATTAGGACTCATCTGTTTATACACTTTCTCACTACTGTGTCGGTCACAGCCATAAACCCTGGATTCTCAGAGCATTGTTTATTTTCCACTTTTCAATTTCTGTTTAACTCTGTATACCCACCTTTTAGTAGACAAATTCTGACAGCCTTGATTCTTGTGACTGAGTGTCTGCTATCAGCAAAGCCCTCTGCATTCTCGATAACGTCTCTGAAAATTCCCTTCATCTTGCTCTTGTTGAAATGTGGCTCTTTGGGAAACACTTGCATGCCCTGTAGTACTCTCAAATGGTGATCATAGGGAAGGTTCCTTCTTGATCTTCGTTGTCATTTCCAGACTGTTCCATCCTATTCAAACCCTGTTCTCCACTGCTGTAACAGTAATGCCATAAGACTGTGCTCCCTGCTTCTATTCCTTGTTTACATCATCTTAAGGACTGAAGGGCACTCTTCAATCTATGAAGACTTTAGCTGTAACTCTTGGCTCACACCACCACACCTCTTTCCTTGATTCTGAGTGTTTTCAGTATTTAGTCATATAATTCTTCAAGTGCTCTTGCCTCCGTGATCACCTCCCTTCAGTGATGTTTTTCTTCCACATCCCCGTCACTAAACTCTGTGTCACACTCTAGACCCACTGTCTACACATCACTTCCTGTATTTCTAGATCACTTTCTCAAATCCTTGGCTCTCAAATATCTTTCAGTGGTCCCTCCTACTGAACCTAAAATCCATTGATTGAAACCTCATCCTCTCATGCCTGTTTCCCTACATACTCAGCTTGGTCAATCATTATAAACATTCCCTTTCAAACACTCTAAATTTTCTATGATCAATCATTTTGCACACTCCCTTCCATAAACTTCAATTCATTTAGCCATCCCTTAGCTAAACCCTTACTTTGGGGTTTGTAAGCTGAGTTTAACCAAAGTAAACACAATAAAGGAATGCCTGCTCCATTTCTTTACCTGAATAGTCACATGTGGCTGGAAAAATATTTGCAAATCTAAGTCTCAGGTTAACTTCATGGCAGTAACTCAAGTGGGCCTCTAATGTTGCAGAGGAATTATATTACATTTACTCTTCCTTTCTTTCTGTTTTATATCTTCTCTTCTCAAATCGCTAACACCAACTCCCTGTTCTTTATTTAAGTTTTTCCTTCACTGAGTTCATAGAAACTACTAGAATAGCAGTTTCCACGAGCTCCTGCTATCGTATCTACTTACCTTCCAGTACCTGTATACAGACATTTTTCCTTTCCTCCCACTGAAATACATTCTGCATATTTCTGTTTAAAGACAAATTCTCCCACCCTCACTGGACCCCACATGGAGTCTCACTCCAGCAATTCTCATTAAACTCTTCCTCTCAACTGTATTATTACCATTAGAATACATTTTTTAACCATTTAAGCCACATTTTCTCCCTCTACCTATCACCCCATTCACTCCTTAGACAATAAAATTTCCTTAAAAGAATGGTATATACCAATGCCATATTTGCCTTCTTCCTTTATCTGCTGAACTGGCATTAGTCAGTCTCTTTTCAAGATTTCTAGTGACGGTACCTTGTTAAATTCAAAGATAAACTTCAGTCTTCCTCTTATTTTATCCATAAGCAACAGTTGATTTTCTCTTTTCAGGGCTTTTAGAAAACTAGTCCCCTGATTTATCTCCTCACCTTGCTATCCTTCTAACACTGAAGTGACCCAGGGTTTAGACTTTAGAGTACATTTTTCTTATCTGTTTACACTCACTGTCTTTCTGATCTCATCCAATCTCATGGCTTTAAATTTCATCTGTATCCTAGACACTCCAAAATGTAAATCTCCAGCCTGGACTTTTAAATCTAACTACTTTAAAATTCTACTTAAATTATCTAAAATTGAACACCTCTCTCCCTTAACTACTCTAAAACATACTCTCAGGTAATGGCAACTCCATCATTCCAGTTGCTTAGATCAGAAATCTTGAGGTCATTCTTATTACTCTTTATCTCTGTGATGGTTAATTTTTTGTGTCAGAATGACTGAGCTAATAGATAGCTGATAAAACATTATATCTTCCCAGAAACACAATAGTGATAAGTATCCACAGAATGCCAAGAAGAAAAAAGAAAAAAGAAAAAAAATACATTATATCTAGATGTGTCTTTGAAGGTGTTTCTGGAAGAGATTCGCATTTGAATCAGCAAGCTGAGTAAAGATCACCCTCACCAGTGCAAGAAGGCATCATCCAATCTACTGCTGAAGTGAACAAAAAGCAGCAGAAGGGAGAATTCTCTTCTTCTTGAAATGAGACCTGGGACATATAATTTCTCCTGCCCCCAGACATCTGTGCTCCTGGTTCTTGGTTTTCTGGACTTGGACTGGGACTTACACCCCTGGCTTCCCTAGTTCTCAAACTTTGGGACCTGGACTGGAACTATACCATCAGCTTTCCTGGGCCTCCAGCTTGCAGATGGCAGCTCATGGGATTTCTCAGCCTCTATAATCACAGGAGAAAATTTCTGATAATGAATCTCTCTCTCTCCTCTCTCTCCCAAAAGGGAATAAAAAGGGAGGCTAAAGAAGCAAAGAGAAAATCAGGGAACAAAAAGGCAAATTCTGAAATGCAGGGATGAAAAATAGAGACTTCAATTCTGATTACCTGTATTGTTTCCTTGAAGCAAGAGGTGAGGAGTATCTAGTAAAAGTGAGGGCAGATTCAATGCATTAAATCAGTGGTAAATATCTGAAACATTAACTTTGGAAACCAAGGAGGGAAGTCCAGGACTTAACATAATATATGTAACACACAAAATCCTCAATGAATATGTGTTGGCTTGAATTCAATTGAGTAAGCAAGAGAAGGGTAAGTTGGTTAAAAGCAATATTGATAGTTAAATGTAAAAGAAATGAATGATACCTTTATAGTGGATTTTTAGCTGCTCAGGAGCAGAATACTAAGAAATGTGTGCTTGGATTGATGCAGAGTAGATGATTGGTATTGTGAGTGTGGTCAAACTTTATATAGAAGATAGAATTAGTATATATTAATCTGCTGCTAACAGTAACAGCAAATGCTTAGTGAGCTTTTGGGCAAAGGTTTTCTTGTTGCCATCTCTTCGTGCTCACTACAGCCCTACTTGATGTATACATTAATAAGCCCCATTTTCCAGGGAAGGAAAATAATATTAAATACCTCCCTCGAGTATAGCTGAGACTCTCCATGTTTTAAACTCTGTTGACATTTGATATGCTTTTCTAGTTCTGAACTTCAAGGAGATGAATCAAAATTCTCTTTATTCATAAAATTTTAGCTATAGGCTTTAGGTTCAAATTATTAAATTTCTTCTGTGGTAATTTTGGCATTTAAAATGTACCCTATTTAATTTTCACTATATGGTTTTAACATTTTGAATTTTTATAAACATAAAATGATGTTTTATAATAATGTTGTCTTTTAAATTTTTTTTACAAAGAATGTATTTGAAAAAATATATAAGCCAGGATGTGGCTGGTAACTCAGAAAAGCAGGGTAAAATAGGGCCAAAATTGATGATAAAAAGACCATGTTTAATTACACAAATTATCAATAGGCTCAGCACTGCCTACATGTAAATAATTCTTGGTCAGCCAGGATATTTTGTTTTGATCATCTAATAATGTTCATGTCTGTTTCTGGTATCTCTATTGACTTTTCTCCTTTTTGTTATGAAATATAACAGATATATTAAAAATAATAGGAAGTAATTTAATACCATATAATATTTACATAGATTTAAAAACACCAACATTTTCCCCATTTCTTCATAATTTTGAAAAGTAAATGAAACAAAAGTTATAGGTAGATTTAACAACCTATTTATACTCACACATTCTCTCTGGTGGTAATTTCAGTAATTAATTTGGGTACATAATTCTGTACATATTCTTTACATATATGTAGCAACACTATTGTATGGTAACCATAATTTTGCAACTTATGATTTTAGGGATTTTCCATCTCCAGATCTTCCAACACACTTAACAGGTGCCTTTCTTTAGCTTTACATTGGTTATTCCCTTTTCCAGGAGCATATTTCCTCCAAGTTTCAACATGGCTAACTTCAAGTCTTTTCTCAGTTATTTTCTCAATGAGACCTACATTTTTCCAGTCTTTACTGAAAGTCCAACCCACCACTTCTCCTCCTCTCACTGCTGTTCAGCCATTCGATCTTCTTCAAATAATTACTCTATTTTTTCCTATAGATTTTATCAACTTTTCAGTTAACATGTGCTGCACCACCTAGATTTTTCCTTTACTCCCCTAGAGAGAGTCACTCACTCCTCTATTGCTGGTGGTTATTTATGAAGCTAAACTGAATTCCCCTCCAACAATTGCCCTTAACTAAGAGAGCAGCCTCTCTGAAGGTAATGGCCCTTCTCTGGGGCAGCCCACATACAATGATTACCCTTTGCAACAGGCTTGATGGTCTGTCCTCCATGCCTCAAGTTGGAAAACCGTCATGGGCCAGCCAAACTCTAGAACTTCCTGTAGGATCAACCGAATTTTCTGTTGCAACTGCATCACAGTTCAGCTTCTCCTTCTGACCAGTTTTTCTCCTCTTATAACTCACAATTGTTTCTGAGACCTCTACCCAATATTCCTTATGTACACACATTCTTGGATATCAGAGTTCTATGAAAATTGACCTATGGCTTTTGAACTAGATTTGATCCTACAAAGCAGAATCTAAAAAGGGATGTTTGTAGGTTCATGATCTTTTATGGCCATCTGCCAATAAAAACTCCTTTATTAATGGGGGTAGATGGAATATTGTTAGGTCCAGATATTTGCTTGCAGTGAAATTATTAAAATTTTCAGTGATGTGAAACGGGGAACAGATAGGCATTTAGAGGAACTTACTGGCAGGTATGCTATCCCAGGAGTTAGAAATTTTCAGGGATAATAGTACTTTAAACAAATTTGGAATCAGATGGCTATTTCTTCAGGCCAATGATACATTAGAGAATGGCAAGAAAAGTGTGAGGGTTATTAACAATCAATATCAAGAGGGTCTCCTGTGGCCAGCAGAGAACAAAAGCTAGAGATTCAACATTTAATTAAAAAGCAGCACACGCTTTAAAAAGTGGAATCCTCAACTCCAGAATCTGCTATGCCAAGATTAGGTCCCTGATTTGAAAAGAGTAGAACTGTGAAAACTAGGATGTGGATATCTGAATTGAAGCACTTCCAAACTTTGAATCTCTAGATTCTCTTGAACTCTTTGAGACTGTCACAGTGATACACTCCTCCTTGCTAATTAATGAGCTGGCCTCCCTTTGCTTGAGGTGTCTTCCTTTCAAGACCAATTGTGCTCTGTTTAGGATATGCCACCACTCTCCATCCCCTATGCTCCACTCAGTAAGCCAATAACTGGGTTAAGTCACAACTTAACCCATCTGGGGAAGTGCTGAAGTAGCAAAGGGATTGTAACCTGAAGGAAAAACAGCCAGTGTGTAGTGGCAGTATATGTGGGACTGGGTTCTGAGGATGCTGGATAGAAGAGAGTTTATTGATGTGAGAACACTCTCCAGGTTACACCATTTAAAACCTATGCAAGGTCTCTGGGATGTGCGGAAACAAGGTACTAGGATGACTCCTAGAAGCTTAGAGAAAGTAATGGACTACACTCTGTGAGGTTGAAGTGCCAGAACTACTTTATCTTACAGTTGTAGAGGGATCAAAGGGCTCACAGAAGTGGGCATGCTACAGTGGATACACTAACTAGGTCAGAAAACCTACCAGACCACTATGATGCATGAGAGGAAATTTCATTTACCAAAGGAAAAAGGCATATGCTGGTGAGAAGGGCATGGGCATTACTGAGAAGCTCAGTGGTAGCTGTCTTCTATCAGCCAGGGATGAGGATAAGGGATGCTGTTAATAACTGGACTCACTGATAGCAATGGGATGCATAGGATCCCTAATTAATGGAGACCAGGTGGCAATGCTGAACTGTCAGACACCAGTTGGGGAAATTATTATAATGAACAGCAACATCAGAGTGGCAGCCAGGAGAGAGAACCTGTAGAGAGCTTTAGAGGTGGATAACAAAATATAGCATGTCTAGGTATGGTAACACATATGTGCAGCCAACAAAGGCACAATGTATACAACCAAAATAAAGGATGGAAGATGAGGAGGCTGAGGGAAGTCACCCAAATACAAATGTTTCAAACCCTTTTCCCAATTCCAAGCCTGAGCCAGTATTGCAGGTCTCGAAATTGCTGCTTGCAGACTAGACTTTTGTCTCAGAAAGAAGAAACCTGCCACATCACAGAAAGTACACGGTAATGATTCTCCCAGTCCCTCCCAATCCAACTTTGCCATTTACTTGGGTAATTGTACAGTGAAGTAAGGGAGAAAGAAAACCACACTTCAAGATTTGCTGGACACAAGGTCCAAGTTGACACAGACACCTGGGAGGCCCACAGCAGCAACACTCTCCAAGCCCCAGGTGTGGCTCATGGTGGAGTGACTGGAACCACTGGATTTGTAGACTTGCTTGGTCTTTGAATGAACGATTGAAATAGACAAAATTAGCTTTTGAAAATGCCCCACATTTGTTCTTTGGCCACAGGCTAAGATCTCTCATGAGGGAAAAGGCAGAAAGTCAAAGTCCCTGGAACTTGCCCCTCACAGTGGTCATGGAGGAATTGATATTGAGACCAGAGGATAGTAAGCAAATTATTTCCACTATTACAGACATCATAGATTCAAGGTTAGTGACTTGCATTATGTTTTCATATAATTTTCCAATCAGGTCTCTAGAAAAGTCAGCTGGATCCTGGTTTTATGGCTTACTGTAACTCAACTAAAAGGAAACCCCAGGTGTAGTTGCTTTCCTAGATAAGTTGTTTCCGGTAGAGCCAGTTAACAATGCTTGAGGTCCATGCTATGTAGTGAGTGATCTAGCCAGGGTATTCTCTTCCATCTCTTCAGAAAGGAGGGCAAGAAACCATTTCTATTCACTCTGAATGGACAACAGTATATTTTTACAGTTTTTATATAACACTACCTTAACTCTCCTTTCCTGAATCAAGATTTATTCTGAAAATATCCAAATGCAGATTCTATTGGCCTATTTGTCATATTCTCAGAAGGAGAAAACTTCCAACAGGGGACACAATGAGCATCTCTCAGTCATTAAACTGTTGCTATCAGTAGGTCACTTTGGGCTACTATTTCCTTCTGTTCTCTTAGTTGTAATTCCCAAGAGCGTCCTCTAAATTACTCCTAAATGCAAATCACCAAGTAAGACAGCCTGTTTTCTCAGGAGCTGGCCTTCACCAGCTTTTAACCTACGGTAGTATTTAACTCATTTATTGCTCTTATTGTTATTTTCTCTTTCCTTCCTCTAGAATGTAAGATCCATGAGGGTGAGAATTTTTGTTTGCTTTCCATCCAGATATAACCCAACACCTACAACAGATTCTGGCTCATTAAATACACTCAAGCAACATTTGACAAAGTGTATATTACATAAAAAAGCTTAACTTGTTAACTTTTGGATGTTATGACTGATGCTACAACTCATGCCTCTGAAAACCATTTGTCTTTTAGAGCATCTTACATGATTTAAACTTTTTGGAAATCTGTTCTTTGAAATCTTAAGGCTTTGCTTTAATCAAATGATCATCTCATTTGCTATTAATTTTTAGTTTTGGCTGGGCGTGGTGGCTCACACCTGCAATCTTAGCACTTTGGGAGGCCAATGTGTGTGGATTGCCCGAGCTCAGGAGTTCAAGACCCGCCTGGGCAACAAGGTGAAACCCCCTTTCTACTAAAAATACAAAAATTAGCTCGGCATGGTGGTGGGTGCCTATATGGTATAGCTGCTGGTGAGGCTGAGCAGGAGAATCACTTGCACCCAGAAGGTGAAGGTTGCAGTGAGCAGAGATCAAGCACCTGGATGACAGAAGGAGGCTCCATTTAAAAAATAATAATAACAAATAGTTTTATAATTTCTCAAATTATCTAAACAATACATGTTTATTTTTACTCAAACAACATAGAGACACATAATAGAAAGGTAGTCACAACCTAGAGATAAATACTATTGGATGACCATTCTTTAATATGTGTAAGTATTGTATAGATGCATTTTCAAGTTTACCTACATAAAATATTATGGATTCTTTTTTGTTATTAATACTTTTACCTTTTGTTTTGTTTGGCTACTTATACTACCTCCAGCTCAATTACACTCCCCATGACCAAGATTATATTCTAGTTTTCTCCATGCATATGTAATCATTTACAAATATATTTATACCTTTTTGGTTTGAGTATAATTTGTTTTAGGTATTGTGAAGGATAGAGGCACCACCCAGATCACTCCTCAGTGAAAACCTAGAAGCTGGGGGTGCTCACAGTAGATGCCTCAGTCTCTGCAGTGATTACTAGCTTCAGAGAGCTGCCTCACCCATAGTCACACTATTTCCTAAGTAGCCCACATCACATTACTAATCTAGCTCAGAGTATGACTGACTGGCCACGTGGACCCAATGCAGGGACACGCTGATGGCCATTTTAGCTCTAGACCTCCCCATTGGGTCAGCCAAGATTTTCATCAGGCTTGCTTCACAACTCAATTTCACCCTCTGCCCAGTTTTGCTTTCTTCCTCTCTTGTTTATAAATGTTGATTCCAGGACACTTCCAAATAAATATCTTAAACTTCATCTCAGATTCTGCTTCCTGGAAAATCCAACCTGTGCAAGGAATCGTACTATGTACTTATCTCTGCTTCTTGCTTTTCTCTCTCACCATAATCGCAGACTCTGACCCAGACAACTGACATAGAGCTAAGGCTTTCTTTTGAATAACTGTGTAATTTTCCAGCGTTTTCATGCACCACAATTTGTTCAACTTTCCATACTAGGAAACATTCTAGTAGTTTCCAAATTTTATTTTTAAACATACAAAAGTTCTGAAATAAATGTCCCAGTCACAGATCAATTTAAACTCAAAATTACATGATTACTTACTTCGAAAGTTCCTATTACATTTTTCACTAATCAGTTAGCCTTAATTTTTTAAATGAAGTTCACATTACTCCACTTATTAACTTTATGTACTTTTTGAGAGTTCCAATATTATCAAAACAGGTCAATAATTTTTAAAATTCATGGCTAATATCTATAAAATTAAAGTCTTCCAAACTTTTTGGTCATTCCTCTTTTCCTAATTTTTTGAAAAATATGAAAAAAGTACTATTAATATTCTTTAGCTGGGATAAATTGCTCACACAAACGTAACAAGGCTGTATTTAATCCTCTTTTTCTTCAGTGCAGTAATTTATATGCACTGAAAAAAATATTAAAAACTGTAAATTTTGAAATCACAAATACTAGGTTGGAATCCTGGCTATACAAAATATTACATGTGCAATATTCAACTTATTCAAACTCTCTCAATTTCAATTTTCTCATTTGTAAAATGTGAATGGCTTGCTGGGTTTTAGTGAGAACTAAAGATTTTGTAGGTTCATTATCTGGCAAAGTGCTTTGAACAGAGAAAGCAGTCTATAAATCATTATTATTTTCTTCATATTTTTGGATTTTCACATAGGGGTGTGTGTGTGCATGTGTGTATATATATATCAGTGCTATACTCACATTATTTTTCTTCTAATAATTTTTTTTTCTTAAAGAAGTTGATATTTACTCTGCTTTATGAAAGTAAAGAATACTTTAGGTACTAAGTCTGGTGCAGAAGTAATTGCATTTTTGGACTGTGAAATTTAAATCATTATGACTAGGCTCAAACACACCTTTATTAATCAAAATAGGAACCATATGATAACACATTTTTGCCAATGAGAAATAAGTTTGTTTATTCCTGTAGCATACAAACCCATGGTTTGGGATTCGACAAACTCTTGGAAAGCATTTTCTGCATCCTCCTGGTTGTGGAAGCATTTTACCTGCAAAAGATTGTGGAGATGCTTGAAGAAGTGGTAGTCAGTGGATGAGACATCAGGTGGATATGGAGGATGAGCCAAAACTTGGTATCTCAATGTGTTCAACTCTGGACGCATTGGTTGTGCAACCCATCGTTGGGAATTGTCATGGAGAAGAATTGGGCCTTTCTACTGACCAATGCCAGCTACAGGCATTGCAGTTTTTGGTGCATCTCATTGATTTGCTAAGCATAGTCCTTAGAAAAAATGGTTTTACCAGGATTTAGATAGCTATAGTGGATCAGACCATCAGCAGACCACCAAACAGTGACTTTAACCATTTTTTGGTACAAGTTTGGCTTTGGGAAGTACTTTGGAGCTTCTTCTCAGCACTGAGCTGGTCATCACTGGTTGTCATATAAAATAAACTTTTCATAGCACATCACAATCTCATCAAGAAATGGTTCTTTCTTGTTGCATAGAATAAGAGAAGACAACACTTTAAAATGATAAAATGATGATTTTTAAAATATTCACTTAGCCCATGAAGCACCCACTTACAGAGCTTTTTCACCTTTCCAATTTGTTTCGAATGCTGAACAACCATACAATGGTTGACATTGAGTTCTTTGGCAACTTCTTGTGTGATTGTAAGAGGATCAGCATCGATGATCACTCTCAATTTGCCATTGTTAACTTCCCATGGTCGGCCACTATGCTCCTCATCTTTAAGCCTCTCATCTCCTTCGCAAAACTTCTGAAACAACCACTGTACATTTTTTAGCACTTCCTGGGCCAAATGCATTGTTGATATTGCGAGTTGTCTCTGCTGCTTTATGACCCATTTTTAAATCGAATAAGAAAATGGCTTGAATTTGCTTTTTGTCTAACATCATTTCCATAGTCTAAAATAAATATAAAATAAACAGCAAGTAATAGGTCATTAAGAAAAAAGGAAGAAATGTGCATTAAAATGATATATAACATAATCACATTTATTTAAGAACTTATTCCAATATCAAAAGGCAAATTTCAACAATGCAAAAATTGCAATTACTTTTGCACCAACCTTATCTTATCTTGCCTTATCTTTTACCTTATGTTATGTGGGCTTTGTGATACGTACTTAGAGGGATTTACCTCTTTAGACAATTTTCCAAGTCAACAGAGTACAGTTCTTCACCCACATGAAAAAGCAGAAGTAGATAGAAAGAGCTTATGAACCTGATAAATTAAGACAGATTTTCAGCTTCAACACAGCAACACACACACATACGCACACACACACAAATACTACAGTTTTAAGGAGCCAGGTCAGATCTAAATTAAAACTTTTGCAGAAGCCTCACGTGGAATCAAGTTGTATCATTTCTCATCCTCTGTTCCCTGGGCCTAAGGCCATTTTCCTCAGCTCTTGGTACATAAAAGTCTTTCTGTGGAAAGAACAAGAAGCTGCTTTTTGTTTTCAGATGCTTCTGATTTACCTTACAGGTAATAGGCAACCTGTTATACAGCTCTAGTAGTTCAAATTTTTATTTTTCCCTCTATTTTGTGATGTATTATTAATTTGGCAACATTTTACTGTTGGTTTTTATACCCTTTGATCTCTTAGCTTTCTTTTTGAAATATTTCTTCCACTCTGTCTAGCAACTCTACTAACCCAGGTACATAGAAACATTGCTGACAGAGGATGCAAGATGGCTGAATAGCAACAGCTCCCGAGTGCAGTTCCCAGCAAGAACAATGCAGAGGGTGAGTGCTCACTGCATTTCCAAACAAGTTTTCACAGTCCAGAGACCAGGAGATTCCCAGGCCAAAAAGCACCGTGAGTTTTCAGCACGGCTGGTGCAGTAGGTTGGCACATAGAATCTCACACAAATCTGGGCAGCCGTTTCAACTGGCACCTGGAACGCCTGGGAGACAGAGCAGCCCATTCAACTGAAAGGGAGGGGGTTGAGACAGTAAACCAGGTGATCTGGCTTGGCGGGTACCACCCCTACAAAACAAGCAATCTGAAATGCTCTGGATTGAGAGTTTCGCAGCAAGCACAGCTGGATCTGGGATGGTCCAGCTCAGTGGGGGGAAGGGCATCTACTGCTACTGAGGCAGTCCACCAATACTGAGGCAGTTCACACAGCAGCTGGGCAGAGCCTGTGGCAGCCCAGCAACACCTCTGCTGGCAGACTGTGATTAGACTACTCTGTGCAGGGCAGGGCATCTCTGAAAAAAGGTAGCAGCACATCAGGAACTTACAAATAAAGCCTACCTTCCTAGGTCAGAGCACCTGGAAAAAGAGGTAGTTATGAGTTCCACTGCAGCAGATTTAAAGGTACTTGCCCAGCAGCTCAGCATGGAACAATGGAGCTCCCAACACAGCACTTGAGCTCCTATAAGGGACAGACTGTCTCCTTAAGCAGCTTCCTGACCCCGTATACATAAAGAGACACCTCATAAAGGAGAGCTCAGGCCGACATCTGGCAGGTACCCTTCTGGGATGAAGATAACAGAAGAAGAAACCAGCAGTGACCCTTACTGTTCTGCAGCCCCTGTGGGTGATCCCCAAGCAAGCAGGGTCTTGAGTGGACCTCCAGCAGTCCTATAGCAGAGGGGCCTGACTGTTAGAAGGAAAACTAAGAAATGAAAGAAATACCTTCAATATCAACAAAAAGGACATCCACTCAGAGACCCCATCTGAAAGTCACCACTACAAAGACCACAGGTAGATAAAGCCACAAGAATGGAAAGAAACAAGTGCAAAAAGAATGAAAACACCAAAAACTAGAACTGCTCTCCTCCCTCAAGGGATCACAACTCCTCACCAGTTGGGGATCAAAGATGGATGGAGAATGAACCTGATGAATTGACAGAAACAGACTTCAGAAGGTGGGTAATAACAAACTTCTCAGAGCTAAAAAAACATGTTCTAACCCAATGCAAAGAAACTAAGAACCTAGAAAAAAAGTTAGATGAGATGCTATCTAGAATAAACAGCTTATAGAAGAATATAAATGACTTGATGGAGCTGAAAAACACAGCACAAGAACTTTGTGAAGCATACACAAGTTTCAATAACCAAATCAATCAAGCAGAAGAAAGGATATCAGAGATTGAATATCAACTCAATGAAATAAAATGAGAAGGCAAGATGAGAGAAAAAAGAGTGAAAAGAAATGAACAAAGCCTCCAAGAAATATGGGATTATGTGAAAAGACCTAATCTACATTTGATAGATGTACCTGAATGTGATGGAGAGAATGAATCCAAGCTGGAAAACACTCTTCAGGCTATTATCCAGAAGAACTTCCCCAATCTAGCAAGGCAGGCCACCATTCAAGTCCAGAAAATACAGAGAACATCACAAAGATATTCCTCAAGAACAGCAACTCCAAGGCACATAATTTTCAGATTCACCAGGGTTGAAATGAAGGAAAAAATGCTAAGGGCAGCCAGAGAGAAAGGTCGGGTTACCCACAAAGGGAAGCCCATCAGATTCACAGCAGATCTCTCCACAGAAACCCTATAAGCCAGAAGAGAGTGGGGGCCAGTATTCAACATCCTTAAGACAAGAAAGAACTTTCTACATAGAATTTCATATCCAGCCAAACTAAGCTTCTTAAGTGAAGGAGAAATAAAAACCTTTACAGACAAGCAATTGCTGAGAGATTTCATCACCACCAGGCCTACCTTACAGGAGCTCCTGAATGAAGCACTAAACAAGGAAGGAACAACCAGTACCAGCCACTCCAAAAACGTACCAAATGGTAAAGACCATTAACAAAATGAAGAAAATGTGTCAACTAACAGGCAAAACATTCAGCTAGCATCAAAATGGCATGATCGAATTCACACATAACAATATTAACTTTAAATGTAAATGGGCTAAATACCCCAATCAAAAGACACAGACTGGCAAATTGGATAAAATGTCAACACCCATCGGTGTGCTGTATTCAGGAAACTCATCTCACATGCAAGGACACAAATAGGCTAAAAATAAAGGGATGGAGGAAGATTTATTAAGCAAATGGAGAGCAAAAAAAGGAGGAGTTGCAATCCTAGTCTCTGATAAAATGAACTTTAAACCAACAAAGATCAAAAGAGACAAAGAAGGGCATTACATAATGGTAAAAGAATCAATGCTTCAAGAAGAGCTAACGATCCTAAATATATGCGCACCCAATACAGAAGCACCCAGGTATATAAAGCAAGTTCTTAATGACCCACAAAGAGACTTAGACTCTTACATAATAATAGTGGGAGACTTTAACACTCCACTTTCAATATTAGACAGATCAACAAGACAGAAAATTAACTAGGATATCCAGGACTTGAACTTAGAACTGGACCAAGAGGACCTAATAGACATCTACAGAAATCTCCTCCCCAAATCCACAGAATATACATTCTTCTCAGCACTGCATTGCACCTGCTCTAAAATTGACTACATAATTGGAAGTAAATCACTCCCCAGCAAATGCAAAAGAACAGAAATCATAACAAACAATCTCTCAGACCACAGGGCAAACAAATTAGATCTCAGAATTAAGAAACTAACTCAGAACTGCACAACTTCTTGGAAACTGAACAACCTGCTCCTGAATGTCAACTGGATAAACAATGAAATTAAGGCAGAAATAAAGATGTTCTTTGAAACCAACGAGAACAAAGACACAACATACCAGAATGTCTGGGACACATTTAAAGCAATGTCTAGAGAGAAATTTATAGCAATAAGTGCCCACCAGAGAAGTGAGGAAAGATCTAAATCCAACACACTAT
>CAUYQU010005727.1:0-10976 GCA_963574635.1 Cheracebus regulus
CTTATTTTCATGACAATATAGTTGTTAGCAGAAGTCCAATAAGAATCTATTCACCTTAGAACAGGACATAACTGGAAACTTTGGTTATATTATCAAGTCTTTTACTAGAATATCATATTTAGGAATAGTGTGCCTAAGATCAGTTATGACCAGCAATTTTAAGGATCTAAGGTTGACTTTTATGGAGCCTATCCTTACAAATCACTTTGAGAAAAGCCAGCCTGATACCTAGATTAGAGTGTTTACAGCCTTACAGGTAAGTGAAGAAGGTCATTTCCTTGTAGGCTCAAGAATTTGGGGATAATTTGGGGGCCTCAAGAAGAGAGGAATTCATCCAAAGCTATAAGGACTGCCGCTGAAATTTGATAGTATGTTCTGGGCTTGGCTTTTAGCCTCAATAAGGCCTTTAAAAGTCCAATCTGAGATTCTGTATGAAAACCTCCTGCAAAGAAGCTTGAAAGTACCTATGTGGTCAACTCTGTTTTTTTTTTGGGGGGGGGTGGGGGGGGATGTACCAAATTTCTTTATTTGAAGGAATGGTACAAAGAACTTAAGTGGATGTTTTGTTACAACTTATAGAAAAGATAAAGGAAACCCCAATATGCATGCACTGCCTTGGTGACGAGGGAAGTCACCCTGTGGCTATGGAGAAATTAGCCTAAGGCCTAGCTTTCATTATCACTGTCTTCCAGGGTATGCTTGTCAAAGAGATATTCTGCCAAGCCAGATTGGGGTGCTCCCATCTTGTGCAAGTTGGTCACGTGGTCACCTAATTCTTTGAATTTCACCTGCTCATTCAGGTAATGTGTCTCAATGAAGTCACACAAATGGGGGTCATTTTTGTCAGTGGCCAGTTTGTGCAGTTCCAGTAGTGACAGATTCACATTTTTTTCCCAAATGCAATGCACACTCCATCGCATTCAGCCCGCTCTCTCAGTCGTCAGGGTCCGGTTTCCTGATATCCTGAAGGAAGATGCGGCCACCTCGTCGGTTCTGCAGCTTCATCAGTTTCTCGGCATGTTCCCTCTCCTCATGAGATTGATGAAGAAAGTACTTGGCAAAGTTCTTCAAAGCCACATCATCGCAGTCCAAGTAGTAAGACGTGGACAGGTAAACACAGGAGGCGTAGAGCTCCAGGTTGATCTGGGGTCCTGGTGGTAGTTGTGGCCACCTGCGAGGCAACGCGGTCGTCACGGCGGCGGGGACCCTGAGGCGGTCCGAGGGCGCGGTGTTGAGGTGACTGAGGCTGGCTGCGGGCGGCCGGCCGGGGTGCAGGTCCAGCGCCTGGTTCCGTCCAAGCACTGTTGAAGCAGGAAACCGCAGCGACTCTCGGCGAAGAACGGCTCAGTATTAAGTCTTCTAGTACAGACATGAAATGTCTTTCCATTTATTAAGGTCTTTGATTCATTTCAATAATATTTATAGTTTTCAGTGTACAAGTCTTATACTCCTTTTGTTAAACATATTCCTAAATATTTATTCTTTTTAATGCTATTGTAAATGAAATTTCTTGTTCATTGTTGATATGTAGGAATACAATTGATTTTCATATATTGTTCCTGTACCCTGTAACTTTGCTGAACTTTTGTATTAGTCCTAATAATAATAAACTTTTGTATTAGTTCTAATACAAAAGAAGTTTGTAATAGGATGTTTTTGTGAATTCCTTAGTTTTTGTCTATATATAAGATCATGTCATCTGTAAATAGAGATCGGTTTATTTATTTTTTTCAAACTAAAAGATAAATTATTCCAGATTACTTTTTTTCTTTTTCTTTTTCTCTCTTTTTTTTGGGGGTAGGGGTCGGGGGGATGGAGTCTCACTCTTGTCACTCAGGCTGGAGTGCGGTGGTGTGATCCCGGCTCACTGCCACCGCCACCTCCCAGGTTCAAGTGATTCTCCTGCCTCAGCCTCCTGAGTGGCTGGGATTTCAGGCACCCATCACCACGCCTGGCTAATTTTTGTATTTTTAGCAGAGACAGGTTTCACCATGTTGGCCAGGCTGGTCTCGAACTCCTGACCTCAAGTGATTCACCCGCCTTGGCCTCCCAAAGTGCTGGGATTACAGGCATCAGCCACCGCGCCTGGCTGAGATCATTTCTTTTTCTCATTTCTCTTCCTCATTTCTCTTCCTTTGCCTAATTTTTCTGACTGGAACCTCAATTACAAGGCTGAAAAGAAGTAGCAATTGCAGATATCCTTGTCTTATTCCTGATCTTAGGGGAGAAATCATGCAGTCTCCCACCATTAAGGATAATGCTAGTAGATAAGCTCCTTCTGTCTCTCTGTGCCTTCATGATTGCAGCCCATATTTGTATGCCATGTGATCATCTTGGCCCTGGATCTGCTTGACCTCTTAGTTAAAGGGTCCATCATGGAGAAACCTCGTCTCTAAGAAAAATAGAAAATTAGCCAGATGTGGTGGTGGGCACCTGTAATCCCAACTACTCAGGAGGCTGAGGCAGAGAATCGCTTGAACCCTGGAGGCAGAAGCTGTGGTGAGCCGAGATCATGCCACTGCACTCCAGCCTGGGCAACAAGAGTGAAACTCTGTCTCAAAAAAAAAAAAAAGGTCCATATCCTATAATTCCCTGTTTCTCTCCAGTCCTAGAAAGAGAATCTGACTGGCTCAGCCAAGGCTAGGGGCTGGCATCTCTTCAGTCAGGTGTCTGCTATGGTCCAATCAGCTGTGGCTAGAGTAGAAGGCCGGGACGTGCAGTATGCACATGGCTACTGAGGCCCACATCTAGGGTGAACAACTCATCCTCGTTTGTTCAGAACTTTCCTAGTGTTAGCACTATAAGTCCCACATCTCCCAACCCTCTTCAGTCCTGGGCAAACTAAAATAGTTGGCCATCCTATGCGCCTCCTCAGCAATACCTGTGTGTACATGGGGTTGGGGTGGGTCACTGAACGGGGGCATTGGTTAGGAGGTAACAGACTCATTCAACACAATGATTTTGACTCCCAGAGTATATCAGACTGCTTGAGCAGAGGTAAGTGTATTCAAAACTGGAGTTTCAGAACATAATAAATCTTTTTTGGGTGCTATGTGCCCAGGACTGTGATATAAGACAATTTTTAGACATGGTCCTTGGGAAGACCCAACAAACAGAAGAGAAAGAAATGTTTTCTACAAAATACCTAAATCTAGAAGGTGGAATCTGGACCCACAGGCCCACCTCAGTTGTCTTATTCATCTAGAAAGATGGCTTTATAAACTTTGTGTTAGAGTCCTTCCCAGGCTGTCCCAGGTTCCATCCTCCCTGTTGCCTTACATGTGCCCCTATACACACAAATATTACCCACTGGATCCTGGAAGGTATCTGAGTTTGTGACTCCTGGCCTAAAGAGAGTACTGTTCATACTATTCCTTATTCTGGCGGTAAGAGAAAGAAAAGGTTAAGTTCAGGAGTTGAGAAATAACACCAGCTGCAAAAAATAACTCATTTGGTGGGAAAATTGGGGTTAATATAAGTGCATTGATTAGTTAATAGTTCTTACTGAACATCACCAGTACTTAAAGCAGGGGGAATAACTAGAAAAGATAAGAGCTGACACCAGAGAAAGTAGTTAGAAAATTTCCAGATCTGTGAAGGTTTGGGCATCCCCAGAAGCCAACACTGAGGAGAGGATCCAGGTTAGAGCATTTCAGTGGGAGGTGATAACAGGTGTCCCTACTGCAGAGTGGAAATGTGACTCAGGGAAGGAAGCCAATAAAAGGCACCTCTGCCTGGTCCCCCTGGGCAAGCCTGGGAAAGAGTGCAGAATGCAAACCTCAGAGTAGCTCATGTGAGTGATGTCATGATTTCTGATCCTAATGTCTCCAAATGGAGTCAATCATGTCAAGCCCACAGTGAAGTCAATTCCCCTTCAATGCAATGAACATACTGATGGCCTGAGGTGGTACCACCTTGGGGTGATACACCTGCTGCTGCCAGGTAGCACCCCAAGCCTGACCTCGGCCTCCCAAAGTGCTGGAATTGCAGGCATGAGCCACCACGCCTGCCCTTATTAGGTTTTTTAGAAATGGAGTCTCATTTTCTTGCTCAGCCTGAAACCAACCTATAGAAAGAGGAAGATGGCTGAGATAATGAGAATAGATCCATTTACTGAGGATCATAAAGACAGCAAAGATCTGGCCTTCTCCGTGATGCCTTCAGAGGCTCTGCCCTTGAGAACTCTGAGGCCTTCTCCCAACTTTGATGAGGCTGTGCCAGAGAAAAGCAAGATCCCCCCCAGCCAGCACTGGAAGGGCATCTGGACCCACGCGACTCATCTGTGGGTGCCTTGGTCTCCAGAGTCATCACTGTGACTCTTCATCCTCCTTTTATTACTGCCTGTGTATTGAATATTAATTGCATGATTGATGGTGTGGGAAGCCCTCACCATAAACCATGAATTCGAGCACACATGTGTAATTGAGTTATGTGAAACCTCCTGATTTGGTCTAAGTTAGCACACCTAGGTGGCATGGACCTAATTAACTTACCAGTGAGGAGAGTGGGGAGCAAGCCGGAGTGGTTTTTCACCAATTCTGGCCAGCTATTGGTTGAGGGCTGCTCCCAGGGGGCATAAAATCCTTGACACCTCCAGCCTGCCTTAAAGAAAGCCCTGAAGCAGACAGATGGGGCTGCAGGCAGTTGGTATTCAGGCTGCACTCCCTGGTGAGGTGGCTGCAAAGGGCACAGCTGGCCAGCAGCCTCAACTACACACACATTTTCTGCTGCCATTGCAATACCTAGACCTTGGTGGGGGCTGTCTGTCCCAAAAGGTAGATAGTGTTGGACGTTAGATTTTACCAGCATTCTTGGCAGTGAGTCTAAAGGTGTGTGCTAGCTGAATGAAGCAGAAAGAGAATTATTATAGAATATTAGGGGGATCATAAAGCTTCTGGGAGGTCCAGGGTGTCGGCTACACCATAGGATGTCCCAGGGAACACTCCACTGCTGCAGGGCCAGGCACCCACCCCACAGAGCTATCACTGGGCACTGCGACCTCCCCAGCTCCCTCCCACCACCCCCCACTGCCTTTCCCGGTGAAAGTAACTTTCTCGGTGAAGCTCCCTCAATGAGAATAACCAGAGGCTGTTGACTCAAAGCATGGTATAATGAGGGAGTCAGCCCCCATCACGTGCACTTGGCAGAAGCTCAAAAGCAGGCAGGGGAGTGGGGAAGCTGTGTGCTAAGCTTCGGTGATGCCTTGATTGGAGGCTGTTGGCATGGTGGGTGAATTAGAGATGGAGCATCCTATGGGATTGGTTAGAGGAGCATATGGGGCTTTTTCAAGTTGGTCCTGAGTTGGAAGCAGATGCAAATATTTGGGAGTAGCCCAGTGGGGTGGTATGCATCTATAATCCTAGCTACGAGAGAGGCTGTGGGAGGATGGCTGGATTCCGGGAGTTAGAGACCAGTCTGAGCAAGAAAACAAGACTCCATCTCTAAAAAAACTAAGGCCAGGTGTGGTGGCTCATGCCTGCAATCCCAGCACTTTGGGAGGCCGAGGCGGGTGGATCACCTGAGGTCAGGAGTTTGAGATCAGCCTGGATAACATGGTGAAACCCCACCTCTACTAAAAATACAAAATTAGCCAGGCATAGTGGCATGTGCCTGTAGTTCTAACTACTCGGGTGGCTAAGGCAGGAGAATCACTTGAATCCTGGAGGTGGAGGTTGCAGCAAGCCGAGATCGTGCCATTGCACTCCAGCCTGGATAGCAAGAGCAAAATTCCATCTCAAAAAAAAAAAAAAAATTAAATAAATCAAGATAATAAAAATAAAAAAGAAATAAAATTCAATTTTGGGAAGCTAGCAGCTATTGACCAAGTCCTGATCACTTGGGGCCGAGTGCCTCTGTTGTCTCCCGCAGCACTCTCTCCTGGATGGACAGCTCTTGGCTGTAGGAGCCTGGATCCTACAAGGGAGCACCTGGCTCTTCCCTGGGGGTAGGTGCCCATGGGGGACATTCATCCATGGGAGGAAGGAGGTTCACAGAGGCAGATACAGGGCAGCCACACAACACGACCAGTGTCTGTCATATAAAATTAGCTGGTGACAGAGGAGTCACAAAACTGTTTTTGGAAGTGGAACCGGAATATTTCTTGAATCGATGGATAAAAAGAGAAATGATTCTTGTGTCGATTTTCCTCCAGGGAGTGAAACTCAAATCTATTCCTTCAGAGAAAGCACAGAAAGTTTAAAGAAGGACAAGAAAATTGTCACGATCTCTTCACCAAAAATTAATAATAATAATAATGATCATTGTTAACATTTTGACATTTTTACTATTTCCTTAGAATATTTTCATCCTTTTTATTTACATGGTTGAGATCACACTGTATACACAATTTCATATTTTGCTTTCTGGCTTAACTCTATATCATAAGCATTTCATGACTTCACTGTAACTCTTTGTAAACATTATTTTATGACTTAATAGTATTCTACTGTGTGGTTGTAGATACATTATTCGTGTAGCTATTCCCAGAACATTGGTTATTCAGATTGTTTCTCATTTTTGTTGTTATTATCAACAAGTATCAATCCTTGTTTTTGTTTCTAAATGGGACACGGTTTTAGAGGGGAATTACTAAATCATAGGACATAAATGTCTTCATCTTTCTTGACCTTTAGTCCACAGGACTATTTGTAAAGACAGAAGTGTGACAGGACTTTGTGACCTTTGCACTGTCTGCTTTCTATTTCTGGTCACCAGGAGAGAGGGACAGAGTAAGTGAAGACAATATAAAGAAACATATGCCCGGCAAGGAGAGGCTTCTGAAAAATGATCCTGAGATGGCTCTGAATATGGATTATGTTATGAAATGATTTCTTGTCTGCTGAGGGATCCTGCAAGTGTTTATGGGAGATATTTTGCTAGCTTGTGGTTTGCAAAAAGAGCAGAGAAACTCATCCTGATTCTGAATAAGTGATAACATTTTACAGTAATTATAATAGCAGGCAATCCACAGTGATGTATTTTTTAAATCGGGGGTGTGTCTTAGTTTGTTCTGTGCTGCTAAACAGAATACGACAGCATGGGTAATTTATAAAGAGCAGAAACGTATTTCTCATAATCCTAGAGATTTGGAAGTCCAAGATCAAAGGGCCAGCATCTGGTGAGGGCCTTTGGGCAACATCATCCTATAGGAGGGCACAGAAAGGGAGAGGGAGAGGGAGAGAAAGAGAGAGAGAGCGCGCAAGAGAAGGCTGAGCTCCTCCTTTCATAAGAGACCTACTTTCATGACAATGGCATGAATCCACTCTTGAGGCAGGAAAACTCATTAAACACCTCTTAAAGTTCTTACCTTCCAGTATTGCACATTGAGGATCAAATTTTCAACATCTGAACTTTGGGGGACACATAGAAACCACAGCAAGGTGAAAAATCCATTGGTTACTACTCAAACAAAATACATATCCTAAAAATTGACATCTGAAGCCATCCTTCACAAACCATAGGGGTGCATCAGAATCATTTGGAGGGCTTGTTAAAACACACAATTAACAAGGGTTCAATCTCTGGGCCCTACTCCAAGGACTCTGATGTGCATTTCTAGCGAGTTGTCAGAGGATGCTGATGCTGCCAGTCCTGGGACCTCACCTTGGGGCTTTGCTAAATCTGGCATAAGGAACTATAAAGAGAGGCATTGTAGGTGGCCTCAAATAATATAATTTGAGAAAGGGGGATCTGTAGCCTCACTTCCTGTTCAACCATGAGTGAAGGTTACTTCTGAAACATACATGAGGACTTGTAGCAAACAGGCAAATAAAGTCATGAGGCTAAGGAGGAACAAGCCTGTATCCTGGGGCGGTGGGTTCCAGCAGGCTCTGTGCTTAAGGAAGCCGCTCCCCCACAACCTCTCTTTCTTTTTGAGACAGCTGGAGTGCAGTGACACCATCTCAGCTCACAGCAACCTCTGTCTCCTGGGTTAAAGTGATTCTTGTGCCTCAGCCTCCTGAGTAGCTGAGATTACAGTGCACACCACCATGCCTGGCTAAATTTTGAATTTTTAGTAGAGACGGGGTTTCACCTTGTTGGCCAGGCTGGTCTTGAACTCCCTGGCCTTAAGTGATCTGCCCGAATTGGCCTCCTGAAGTGCTGGGATTACAGGCGTGAGCCACCACGCCAAGCCCTCTTTACACTTTAAAGCTGAATAATATTTCATTGTTTGTCTGTACCACATTTTGTTTATCCCTTCCTCTGTGGATGGACATAGGTTACTTGCATCTCTTGGCTGTTGTGAATAGTGCTGCTAAGAATATGAATGTGCAACTGGAGAAAGCTTTTTTTTTCTTTTCTTTTCTTTTCTTTTTTTTTTTTTTTGAGACAGAGTTTTGCTTTTGTTGCCCAGGCTGGAGTACGATCTCAGCTCACTGCAGCCTCTGCCTCCTGGGTTCAAGCGATTCTCCTGCCTCAGCCTCCCGAGTATCTGGGATTATAAGCATGTGCCACCACTCCCAGCTAATCTTGTATTTTCAGTAGAGACGGGGTTTCTCCATGTTGGTCAGGCTGGTCTTGAACTCCCAACCTCAGGTAATCCGGCTGCCTCAACCTCCCGAAGTGCTGAGATTATAGGTGTGAGCCATGGCACCTGACCTGGAGAAAGCTCTTTTTAAGGGCCTGGAAGAAGAGCCTGCAGCACCTGTAAAAATCTGGGCCTTCTCAGCCCCCGTGTACACCTGAACTTACAGCCAGGTGGCAGACCCCACTCTCACCAATTTCATGCCCCATAGGTCCACCTCTGACTTCTGCTGTAGCTGTGTTGGACAGTCCGCTGGGAAATCTGCCTCGCCAGAGTCATGACTGAATCACCTACCTTCTGCCCTGGGCTTTCTCACCTGGTGCTGTGGGAGCTGTCTTGGTCTGCAAATGCAGGAGGACTAATGCCCCCAGAAACCCTAGACCAATGGGGTGAGGCTGGTGGATAATGCCATGGCTGCCCATCTTTCCCGTGGACAATTTTGGAAGGCATTCACCTTTTCAGAGGTCCCAGAGAGTCAAGGGGCCACAATAACGTGCTCTGATGTTGGAGTTTTCTCCTTCCTCATCTTGCTCTCCCAGCTCCCCTACTCCTGCTGTCTGAGCTTGCCTCCAAATAAACCACCTGCCTCCAGGTCCTTCTTTCACAGGAACCGAACAAGCACAAATGCTGGTCCTTGCCTTTGGGTACATGGCCTGTAGCTTTCTTCTCTGCACATTGTCCAGCGGTGCCAAACATGGGGAGACTGAAAAGACCACAGGATTTTAGGAGAGGAGAAGCAGAAGGACTCGAGAGATATATCACCTGACCTAGGTCCCAGAGTTAATTAGAAGGTGACTTCATCCTAGTAGTGTCCTTTCTTGTGTACATGTGGTTTCTGGATGAGATCAGCAACATCAGCATCACCAGAAACATGATAGAAATGCAAATTCTCAGACCTCTGCCCAGACCTACTGCATAAGAAACTCTGGGGGTGGCCAGCAATCTGTGTGTTATCAAGCCCTGTGGGTGATCCTGATGCATGCTGAAGTTTGAGATTGTAGGGGAAGAAACGCTTTTCCTCTGCCTGAGGCCCTGCAAATTAGACCGACAAAAGATCAACAGGAGAGAAAGTTTACTAATGTGTGCTGAGCAATGTACATCTCATGGGAGACACCTCCATGATGAGTAGCTCAGAGGGGTGGTTAGAACTTGGCTTACACAGCATCTTAGCAAAGAAAATAAATTATAGAGAAGTGACAAGACAAAAGAAAATGGATTTAGACCTCTAAAGGCAGCAAACTGTGGGAAGGTAAATATGTGGGGAAACTAATAGAGTGAGGTTTGTTTATGCAGGTCCATCTTGGTGTTAGCTTTTCATCATTTTCATGGCCATAAACTTTCCTTAGGAGAAGGTATTTACAGCAGTCTTCATTTCTCAGAAATTTCTGCATTTAGTCAGAAAAGGGAAGCTCTGAGAAATCTTCTTTTTGCATTTTTTAAAAAATTTATTTTCCTTTAGCTTAAAAGAATCCTTATGCAGCCAGGCCTGCTGGCTCATGCCTGTAATCCCAGCACTTTGGGAGGCTGAGGTGGGTGGATTACCTGAGGTCAAGAGTTCAAGACCAGTCTGGCCAACGTGATAAAACCCTGCCTTTAATAAAAATACAAAAATTAGCTGAGTGTGGTGGTGGGCACCTGTAATCCCAGCTGCTTCTGAGGCTCAGGCAGGAGAATCACTTGAACCTGGGATGGGGGGGTTGCAGTGAGCCAGATCGTACCACTGCACTCTAACCTGGGTGACAGTGAAACTCCGTCTCAAGAAAAAAAAAAAAAAAAAAAAAGAATGCTTATGCCAATGTGACACATTTAGGATTGGTAAAAATTTCTGCTTTACATCCATAGCTGGTTTGAATAAAAATAACATTTCCTTACTTAGACCTTCAGGTTCTGCATGGGGTTGGGGAGCAGAGATCTTCTGCCATACAGCTTGCTCAGTACCCCTCCTCAGATGCTCCACCTGTGAAAGAAAGACCTAGAAGCCCTTATTCTACAAGGAATCCCTTCCACACACAAATATGAGTTTCACCTTCAAGAACAGAAGACAGACTCCAAACATTAAAGCACTTACTACATAGATACAAGACCAAAGACAAAACCCCAATGAACATATATCTTTTCCTTTTCAGTCTTTGTTCAATAGAATTTACTGAACAATGGCTTGTTAATTCAAAGGCCATAAAAACATTCAGTTTTGATTTTGATGTTGGCATTTTCTGTGTTCTCTTTCTTTCTTTCTTTTTCTTTTTTTGAGACGGATCTTGCTTTGTTGCCCAGGCTGGAGTATAGTGGCACGATCTTGGCTCACTTCAATCTCCGCCTCCCAGGTTCAAACTATTCTCCTGCCTTGGCCTGCCTGGAATTACAGGCATGCACCACCATGCCTGGATAATGTTTGTATTTTTAGTAGAGATGGGGTTTCAGCATGTTGGCCAGGCTAGTCTCAAACTCCTGA
>CAUYQU010005728.1:0-43586 GCA_963574635.1 Cheracebus regulus
GAGCTGCCGCTACGTGGCCATCTTGGATCTCTCTCCGCCCGGTGATGAAGTTTTTCTGTTTCTTAGTTTTCCTTTGGCGGACGCCCCTTCTCCACAGAGCCGGACCTTCCCGGGTTCGCTGTGCTTGCTGTGAAACTCTCAGTCCACAGCACTTCCAATTGCTGTTTTCCTTGTGCGGTTGGGACCAGCCGAGCCCGTCTGTCCCGTATACTCTGCACCGGGAAGCACCGCGCTGGGGCGCCGGCAAAACAGCCGCGCCGGCCAAACGAGTCGTGCTGGCGACCCATGTGGCTCCTCTGCCGGGAATCTCCCGGTCTGTAGGCAACAAAAATTCATCGGAAAGTGCGTCGTCCACTCGTTCTCTGCGCTTTCACTGGGAGCTACATTCCTGAGCTGTTGCTAATCGGCCATCTTGGATCTCTCTCCATAAATGTCTTCTTTTGAGAATTGCCTGTTCATGTCCTTTGCCCACTTTTTAATGGGGTTGTTTTCTCCTTGTAAATTTGTTTCAAGTTCCTTGTAGATTCTGGATATTAGACATTTGTCAGATGGATATCTTGTAAAAATTTTCTCCCATTCTATAGGTTGTCTATTCACACTGATGATAGTTTCTTTTGCAGTACAGAAGCTATTTAGTTTAGATCCCATTCGTCAATTTTTGCTTTTCTTGAAACTGCTTTTGACGTTTTCATCACAGAATCTTTGCCCATGCCTATGTCCTGAATAGTACTGCCTAGATTTTCTTTTAGGGTTTTTATAGCTTTGGGTTTTACATTCCAGCCTTTACTTGATCTTGATTTGATTTTTGTATAAGGCATAAGGGAGGGGCCCAGTCTCAATTTTCTGGGTATCCTGCCTGTTACTTTGACTCTTTCATACTTGAGACCCTTCCTAGTTGAGTGGTAATGGCATCCTGTCATTTCCCCAGATGAGGCTTCTCTTTTGGCTCAATGCCTTGACAACTGATCGGTGGTCATGTGTTTTGTTCTGGTTTCTGTTATATACCTCCTCCTATTCAAATCCTACCGTATTCAGCTCAAAGCATTATACTCATAATAAATATTCCCATCTATGAACTTCAAATTTTTCAACTGCATGAAGGCATTTAACCAAATTTTCCAAAGGTTCCCATAATGAACTCCTTGGAAACAGACCACGGGTCATGCTTCTGTGTTCCTCACTGCACCTCGCTGAGTGCTGAATGCTTAATGCACCTGCTATAGACTCAACATTTGTGTCTTTCACAAAATTCTTATGTTAAAATCTAATTGTAAATGGGATTGGTCTTAAGAGCCTTTGAGAGGTGATTAGGTCATAAAGGGGAAGGTATCTTAAAGGAGGTCTCAGAGAGACCCCTCAGCCCTACCACCATGTGAGGGCACAGTGAGAACATGGCTGTATGTGAACCAGGAAGCAGACCCTGACTAGACATCAAATCTGCTAGCACCTTGGCCTTGAACTTCCTGGCCTGCAGAACTGTGAGAAACATTTTCCTGTTATGTATAAGTCACCCAACATTTGGTGTTCTGTTATAGCAGCCTGAATGAACTCAGATAGAAACTGGCACCAAGAGTGGGGTGCTGCTGTTACAATTACCTCGAAATGTGGAAGTGGCTTTGGGACCAGGTTATGGGGAGAGGCTGGAAGAGATGTGTGCTAGAAGAAGCCTGCATCTCCACGAATAGACTGTTTAAGGCAACTCTGGCGAAGGCCCAGAAAGACAAGAGGAGAGTTGCAGAGCAAGTCTCCGTTTCCTTAGAGAATATCTAAGCAATCCTGAGCAGAATGTTGGCAGGAATATGGACAGTAAAGGTCATTCCAATGAGGTCTCAGACAAAAATGAGGAACATCTACTGGAAACTGGAGGACAGGTGACCCTTGTTACCAAGTGGCATGGAGGCTGGCTGACCAGTGTTCCTGTTGTATTCATAGTTTTTGTGGAAGGCAGAACTGAACTGGGGTTAATGAAGTTGAATGTTGGCTGAGGAAATATGTTAAACAAAGTGTTGGAGTGGCCTGTTTCTCTGATTGTCATTGTAAAATGGGAGAAGAGGGAAATGGCTTAAAGACTGAATTGTTATTTAAGAAGGAAGCAGGCTGGGCGCAGTAGCTGACACCTGTAATCCCAGCACTTCGGCAGGCCGAGGTGGGCAGATCACCTGAGGTCAGGAGTTTGTGACTAGCTTGGCCAACATGATGAAAACCCATCTCTACTAAAAATACAAAAATTAGCTGGGCATAGTGGCGGTCACCTGTAATCCCAGCTACTTGGGGGGCAGAGGCAAGAGAATTGCTTGAACCTGGGAGGTGGAGGTTGCAGTCAGCCAAGATCGTGCCATTACACTCCAGCCTGAATGACAAGAGTAAAATTCCATCTCAAAAAACAAAAAAAAAGAAGGAAGCAGAATTTAAAGATTTGGGAAATGTTCAACCTATCTATTTTGAAAGGAATGAGAAAGCCTGTTTGGGAGAGAATATGGGGGTGGGCTGGCCAAAATCCCTTTGATAAAGACACTCATTCGTCGGCCAACCAAACAGAAGCCAGGAGCTGCTGTGCAAGACAATGGGACAATGCAAAGGAGGGAGGGATGCTGGCACCTGCAGGACGGAGAGGCACCTTGCCCTGCCCTGACGTGCACTGCCTTACCTCTTGGGCTCTGCTCCCTGCTCTCCAGCCCCACACTCCTCAGCCACCCCAGCAGGGGTTCTGGGCAGCCCTGGTGTGGTTAGTACTGCGCTCAACAAAGCAGAGGGAGCACGATGGCCTCCAGCCATTAGGACCCCAGTCCCAGAGAGCTGTGGGGCAGAGGCACAAGCTGCCACAGGGGCAGGGGATCCTCAAAGTCATGCAGCCTAGTCCTTGCCCGGCAAAACTGCTAGGGCACAGCCAGCTGCCCCAGTGTGACTGGAAGGTGGGACCTCTTTCCCCCTGGGTCTGCAGGGCAGAGCGTGAGCCAAAGAGGGCTATTCTCAAGCTTTAAGGACTGATGGAACTTGCCCTGCTGGGTTTTGGACTCTCTCTGGACCTGCCAGTCCGTTCTTCCTTCTCATCTCTTCCTTTTGCAATGAGAATGTCTATCCTGTGCCTGCCCCCATTGTATTTTGGAAACATATACTTATCTGGTTCAAAGATTCATAACTTGAAAAGAATTCTGCCCAAAGACAAATCGTACCTTGGGTCTCACCCATATCTGATTTAGATGATACTGAGATAAGAATTTGGGCTTTAGACATTTGGATTGAAATCATGTGAGAAGGGCATGAATGTTGGGTGTTCAGGGGCAGGAATAACTGTGTCCCCCGAAAAATTCATGTTGAAATCCTCAGCCCCAAGATGATGGCATTAGAAGATGACTGTATTAGCAGGTGAGGGGTCTTTGAAGGTGATTAGGTTGTGAGTATGACACCCTCATGAATGGGATTAATGCCCTTATAAAAGCTGCCCCTGGGAATTCACTCACCCCTTCTACTGTGTGAGGGCAGTGAGATGGTGCCATCTTAACCAGGAAGCAGGCCCCCACCAGACACTGAAACTGCTGGTGCCTTGATCCAAAACCTCCCAGCCTCTGGAACTGTGAGAAATAAATTTCTGGTGTTTTTAAGTCCCTCAATTTATGGTATTCTATTATAACAGCCAAACCACGCTAAAGCAACACTCAGGTCATCTCTTAGACGGCAGCTGTCTTAGTCTGCTTTGGGTGCCTTCTCATTGTGTCCTCAGGTGGCAGAAAGGACAGGAGAGCTCTCTGGGGCCTCTTTTATCAGAGCACTAATCCCACACAGGAGGACTCCACCCTCACGTCCTAATTACCTTGTAAGGACTGCACTTCTTAATACACTGGGGATTGGGTTTCTACACATGATTGGGGGAGGAGACAAACATTCAGATTCCAGTGACAACCAAGGGTAACTAACCCATCAACGTGATTGCTGAAGCCATCTAAATTCAGACACTGCACAGATAAAACTTCAGTGTGTTTCTACGACTCTTGAGACTGTAACATGTTCACGCGAGGCACTCAGAAGCCTGTGTTCTAGATCATCCACATGCATTCTGAGCCACTACATGCTGGGGATGATGAATGCAATCCTAGGCATAATTCATGTGTCTGAGTGGAATAGTAGCTCGCTCCGGTAAGATTCACCCCTCATTTCCTGTAATTCTCTCCACTGCATGACCATCAAAGAAACTTCCAGTTCTAATTTAACATATATTTTTGTGAATCCAGGTATCATCTCATGACTTAATCTAATATTTAATGAATCACTCCACAAATAAAATGAATAACACAATTTGAAATTTTTTTTTTTGAGATGAAGTCTCGCTCTGTTGCCCAGGCTGGAGTGCAATGGTGCGATCTCGGCTCACTGCAACCTCCGCCTCCCGGGTTCAAGCAATTCTCCTGTCCCAGCCTCCCAAGTAGCTGAGATTACAGGCATGTGCCACCATACCTAATTTTTTATTTTTAGTAGAGACGGGGTTTCACCATGTTGGCCAGGCTGGTCTCGAACTCCTGATCTCAGGTGATCCGCCCGCCTCGGCCTCCCAAAGTGCTGGGATTACAGGCGCGAGCCACCACACCTAGCCTTGAATATATTTTTTCCTAGTCTTGCTGTGTTTAAGTATTTGCTTCCAAATGGACACCATACCATTATATTTAAGGAATTTCCTTATTGGCGAAGAAACATCCTTTTGTAAGCTAAGGCTAATTTCAAGATTTGTTGGAATTCTTGAGAGCAGAGTTAGCAATAACAGAAATGTCTGTTAATTCTGTTCTGCATTAGACAAACCAGAGCATGTGGCTCATAAGAATAATGACACATATTGCATTCCTTTGTCTCCTAATAGCAGAGAACTGTTGAATTAAGTAATTTGAAACTCATTATACTATCACATTTAGCCTCTGCATGCTCAGATGGCAATGGTATAAGTGAACAAGTTGGCCAGACATCTATTCTTAGTAAATCTAGAAGATGAAAGACAAGTAAGAAAAAAACTTTGCTGAATAACAATTCTACTCTTAATATTACCATGTGCTGAGCTAAAACCATGTAACTGAGGAAAGGTGAAGTGTGTACAGTTTTCCAGCTCTTGGTCAACAGTATACAAACAACACAGGACATGTAAATAAAATCATTCTTACTGTTTTTCATAGTAAATATAAATGAATGATCAATCTCTGAAGCAAATCAAATCAATCTTAATAGCATGCAGATAAAAATAAATTTGATATGAGTTCAAAATTCCTACTGAGTTCAAGAAGCACTTCTATTGGTTTTATTTTTTTATACATAATATGAATCCTATTTTATTTGATTGAGTATAGAAAGTGAAGAGATCTCATTGGGTATTTTAGCTTTGAGTATCATAAATGATTTAACTGCAGTTGGCTGGTTTTAAATATGCTAATTTAAGAAATAATCAGGTTGTCACATAGTTTTCTTTACCAAAACTTACTTTTGTGCTGCCTGTCCTGCTCACCATCACCATTACATCTGGGTATCGCATTGACTTGAACTTAACCAATGATCAAAAAGATAATCATCTTTGACTTTTAGTGTTTTGTTTTGATCACATCAAAAGCATAATTTTCATATACAAACAATGGCATACTTTCAAGTTGTATAACTCTGCTTCCTCTGAGGATGTAAACAAGTAATTTTCTTTCAAAGACATCAATCAGTGATGCCCAAATGAAATGCCTCAGGGATCTTCAGAGGGTCCTTTGTTTTGAGTAATGATGTCCACAGTCACCCCATGGGAACAAATGATTTAAATAAATCCCAGAGATAGTCCCTTTCCATTATACTCTTTCCCTCAAATAAATGTATAGCTTAATCTCTGTATAGCATTTAAAGATCATAGTTTGAAAAAGTTGAATTCTTTCCATCTAACCTAACTTTTAGCTCATCACGCATACTTCCTCTCCTAATTCCAAAATTCTCCTTGTAATGATGGAAGTAATATCAGACAAAATTCTTGAAATCAAAACAGTTTCTGCATTCAGGAATGACAGAGTGCCCGCTATTAGGTAGCACCTATTATCTCTAGACGTCGAATGAAAAACTCCTCCCTGAAATCCCTGGAGAGATGCAAAGACGAGCAGAAATGGACGGGAGTTGCCACTCAGAGGAAGGAATGGCTTTCCAATGAAGAAGCTGTGAGTCAGTGCTGTAAGGCAGCTATGCTCAGGGAGGACCCCTCCATCTCCCTGACTTGAAGACCGTGAGGAAGCGTCTGGAACTATCAGAGCAGCAGCTGGGGAGTGAGGTGCAAAATCCTAGAAGGAAAAGAGCCGTGAGGGAGGCCCAAAGTGATGTATACAGATGTACATAATCTCTCCCCAGATCTCTAACTCGCCTCTCAATTATGCATATGTATGTGGGGAGCAGAAGCCTACCAGCCCAACCCCAGCACAAGAACCTCCTGCGTTTCAGGGCTTGCCTGCCACAGGAAAGACAGAGCTTGGAGTTTACACTCAGCCAAGTTCGCTGGCTCAAAAACAAATAAATAAAAATGAACACTAAATTTAACAGAATCCAGAGCCTGTGCAATATAACAATAAAATATCCAGAAAGCAATTCAAAATTAATATACGTAAAAGAAACAGAAAAAAAGGACTTATGCTCAAGAGAAAATGCAATCAATGCAGAATAATCCCAATAGGATTCAAATGATGGATTTAGCATATAAGAATTTCAAAGTAGCTGTTATATATATGCTTAAGAATACAAAAGAGAATATGTGATGATTTATAATAAAAAATTGCCATCATAAAAAACAGTAAATCTTAATAGAGAAATTGAAATCTTAAAAGAATCAAATACAAATTCTAAACCTGATAAATATTATAGACTGATTAAAGAATTTATTGTTTAGGCTTAACAACAGATTGGAAAAGACTGAAGAAAGAGTTGGTGAACTTGAGGCACTGAATAGAAATTATCCAATACAAAAAATATAGAGGGAAGACAATGGTTAAAAACATGAACATACTCCTAGTGAGCTAGAGGATTATACCAAAAGGCACAGTACATGTAATTAGAACTTCAGATCAAAAAGAGAAAGAAGATGACACAGAAAAAAATATATTAGAAAAAATAATGGTCAAAATGCCTCAAATTTGGTGAAAGACACATTTAGAGTCAAGAGCCTCAGTAAACCACAAGAAGTATACATTAAAATGCAAACAAATCTAGAAGGATTTCCACTTTCAAAAAGATGGAAACACATTTTTCTCTATTCCTCCCACTAAAAATAAATATACATTTATATTTATAAATAAAAGTGCATATTATATATAAAATAAATATAGGAAGAATCTGAATGTTAGAAAGAAGCAGGCAGACAGGCCTTGGGACCCAAGGGATGGCCCCGTGGTTTCTGTCTGGTTTTCTTCCTGTCGTACACACCCCAGGCTTGGAGCTGAAGAAGCTGGCAACCTGGAAACGCCAAGGGGCACAGACAAACAAAAACTGATGCCTGTGTGATCCAGCCACAGGACCAGAAACTTTTAGACACTGACCGCTGTACTCCAATTAAGCATCCCTGGAAAAAATGTGGCTCCACCCCATTCCAGGCCAGCAAATGCTGAACAGGCAGCTAAGACTTCTGCCCTCGCCAGCGCCCCACCCACTGATGGAGTGACACCAGAGAAAGCCACATAGTCAGGGGCCAGGACATTCATTCCTGCCAAGCTGCAATGAGGCCCATCCCCTGATGGTGATAAAAGCCATGTGGGAAGCCTGGAGTTTCACTTAAACCAGCAGGAGCAACTCCCTCCTGCTCTTTATGGGAGTCAGGTCAGAGGATTAGCAGAAGTTCCAAACTTTCTCCACCACTCGGCAGTAATGAGGCCATGCGTATGGTGTCAATGGAAGCTATGTGGAAAGTGACAAGTCACCCCAGCTCCTCCTATCTAGGAAGAGGCCTAGCATGGATCTGGAAGTCCTGCACCCACCAGCATTAACAGGGAACCCCAGGGACTCTTGGACCAATAGAGGCTAAGCTGGAACCTGATTTCTACCCTGAACAAGTGGTACTGAGGCTGAGCCACACCTTCCCCTGACAAAGCAATATCGAGAAAAAAAAAAAGGCAGGCAGGTAAAACAGAGGTTTAAACAAGATCTAGAGCCTTGTATTATAATATACGAAATATCCAGGTTATGACAGAAAATTATTCGTCAAGCCAAAAATGAGGAAGATCAAACTGAATAAAAATAAATCAACAGATGCTAAAGCAGAGATGACAGAGGTGTCAGAATTACTGGAAAAAGGTGTTTTTAAAGCAGCCATTGTAAAATGATGCAACGACCAATTACAAACGTGCTTGCAACAAACTTTAAAGAAACTGGAAGTCTCAACACAGAAACAGAAGCTATAGAGAAAAACAAATGGAAATTTTAGAACTGAAAAATAAAATATCCATGATCAAAAGTTCCTTAGACGAACAAAATAGGATGAAGGGGATGAAGGAAAGAATCAGTGAACTGAAGAGAAAACAAAAGAAATTGTCCAATCTATAAAACAGAAAGAAAATAGATAAAGATGAAAAGTTGCCAAGTACTTGTGAGAATATAACAAAAGAGCTGAGATCCATGTCTTGGAGGTCAGGGAAGAACAGAAACTGGTTGGGCCAGAAAGAGCGTTCGAAGAATTAATTCATAAAACTTCCCAAACTTGACCAAAATCTACAGAAACAAACAAGCATACCAGAAAGTTATTGGCCTAGATGAATAAACCTATAAATATCATATGCCTACACAAATAAACATCATAGTCAAACTTCTGAACACTAAAAACAAAGAAAAAAAGTCCTTAAGGTAACAAGAGAGAAATGAGACCTTACCTATAAAGAAAAATAGACTTGAAAGACAGAAGATTTCTCATCAGAAACCTGGAGGCAAGAAGGAAGTGACACATTTTTCAAGTACCAAAAGAAGTGTCAAAGCTTAATCCTCTATCCAGTGAAATATCCTTCAGTAATCAAAGGCAGAAATCAAGATATTCTCAGATGAAGAAAAACTAAGAGAATTTATTGCCAGCAAACCTACCCTGAAATAAAGGCCACACAAAGTTTGCTTAACAGAAAAATAACCATAAAAGAATCTTGGAACACCAAGAAGAAAAAAAGAACACAGTAAGTAAAAATATGGCTAAATATAATAAAATTTCCTTTGTCTATTGAGTTTTCAAAATTCAATTTGCTAGTTCAAGCAAAAATTGCAACACTCTCTGATGTGGCTCAAGATGTATATAGCGGAAATATTTAAGGTAACTGTGTTATGATTCGGTAAAGGAACATAAAGGGAGGTAAGGTTTTCATATTTCACTTAACTGGCAAAATGGGTATACAGCAGACAGTGATAAATTTTGTATATATAAAGTAATACTGGCCAGGCACAGTGGCTCATGCCTGTAATTCCAGAACTTTGGAAAGCTGAGGCCAGAGGATTGGATGAGGCAAAGAGTTTGAGGCTGCAATGTGCTATGACCACCCCACTGGACTCCAGTCTGGGCAGCAAAGCAAGACCCTGTCTCTTAAATTAATTAATTAATAAAATAATACCTAGAAGAACCACTGGAAAAGCTATACAACAATATACACCTAAAATTATAAGAAAGTCAAAATGGAATGGTAAAAAATGTCTAAAGTAAGTCAGATAAAATAAAACAAAGAAATAAAAACACAGAAAAAGCAAAAAGCCAAAGAAATGGCAGACTTAAGCCTTAACATTTCAATACTTACATAGTTACATTAAATATAGGGAGGTAAATATATCAATTAAAAGACAAAGATTGGGAAAGTAAATTTAAAAATCTGAGTTATGCTATCTATAAGAAACTCACTTTTTATAAAATAATATATAGATGCTGAAAGTAAAAACATGAAAATATTTATCATTCAAATATTAATCAAAAGAAGGCAAGATTGGCTATACTGATATCAAGTTATGTGGGCTTCAAAGCAAAGAAAAATTTCCAGAGACAGAGAGAAACATTAAATAGTGAAGACAAACAATTATATATGTGTATGCTTCAAACAACACAGCTAAAAAAATATGTGTAACAAAAATTGATTGACCTCAAAGTGGAAATGGACAAATAAACAATTATAGCTGAAGATCTCAGTACCTTATAAACAACTGATTCACAGCAATGAGACAGAAAATCATCAAGGATAGAGGAGAACTCAACACCATCATAATCAACAGAATCTAATCAAAATTTGTAGACCATCCACCCAGCAGCCACAAAATACACATACTTTTCAAAAGTTCACAGAACAAATATCAAGTAGGCCATATTGTGCATAAAACAATCCTTAAAAATTTAAAAGAACTATAATTATACAGAGGACATTTTCTGGACACTGTGAAATTAAACTAGAAGTAAATGACAGAAAACAGAAAAATCTACAAACACTTGGAAACTAAATAACACATATCTAAACAATATGTGGGTCACAGGGAAAGTCTTAAGGGAAATTTAGAAATACATTTAATAAAATGAAAGGAAAATACAGTGACTAAAAATTCAAGCAAAACATCTAAGGAAGTGCTACAGAAACATTTATAGCATTAAATGAATACATTAGAACAGAAAAAAGTCTCAAATCTATAACCTAAGTTCCCACCTTAAGAATCTACAAAAAAAGGAAATGCAAAGCAGAACAAAGAAAATAAAGATGAAAGCAGAAATCAATGAAATAAAAAATAGAAAAGCAATGGAGAAATCAGAGCTACAAATAATAAGATCAATAAAACTGACAAACCTCTGTTAATCCTGCTGAAAGAAAAACACAAATTATCAACGTCAGAAATAAGAGGTATCACTATAAACACCACAGACATCAAGACAGTAATGTAACAACTATGAACAACTCTAAACAAATTTAATGTAACTTACAGAAAATGAACCAATTTCTCAAAAAACCCAATTTACCCAAACTCACCTAATAAGTAGATAATTCAAATAGCCTTAATCACTAAGAAAATTGAAATCATAAACATCTCCCTAAACAGTTACCTTAAAGCCCTGATGGTTTCAATGAAGAATTCTAACAAACATCTTAAAGAATCAACACTTATTATACACAGTATTTACTTCCCACTTTATAAAGCTAGGATTACCCTGGCACCAAAACAAAAGATATTATAAGAAATGAATATATATGCAAAAACTCATTTACAAAATATTATGCAATTGAATTCAACAATACATAAAAATAATTATATGCGATGACCGAATAGAGTTTATTCCAGGGCTGCAATGCAGGTATGTAACCCACCGTCTTAACTTGCTAAAGAAAACTCACAATTATATCAACTGATACAGAAAATGCACAAACACAGCTTTTCTGAGGGCTCCCTTAGGAACTGATTTCAGTTGTGCTTGTCTCTGAGTGCTAGTGGGATCCAGCATACCCTAGATGCCTAGGAGCTCCTTAGAATTAAAAAAGTGAGTTGGACTGGCACCAAGATTAGAGAAGCCCCTGGAATCTCTGGCAAAGGTCAACTGGTGAAGGTCTTTCCCTGTACAAAGCCAGTTTGTGAAGACTGGGAAAGGTGAATGTTTCATTTAATGTTCACATCAAATATAGAATATAAAGAAATGAAGAACAGGGAGATATGTTCAATAAAATGAAACAAGATAAATCTTCAGAAACTGATCCTAATGAAATGGAGTTACATAATTTACCTGACAGAGCATTCAAAATAATCATCATAAAGATGCTCACTGAAAACAATTTCCAAACAAAGTGAATTTTCAATAAAGAGAGAGAAAATATTTTAAAATCACCAGACAGAAATCATGGAGCTAAAGAATACAATAAGTGAACTGAAAAAAACATTCAGAGGGATCCAACAGCAGACTAGATTAAACAGAAGAAAAGATCAATGAATTAAAAGATAGGTCACTGGAAATTATTCAGTAAGAGGAACAAAAAGAAGAAAGAAGGGAAGAGAAAGCTTAGGAGACTTATGGGACATCATCAAGTGACTAATATGTATACTGAGTTACAGAAGGAGAAGAGAGAGAGACAGAACAACAACAAAAAAAGCATATTTAAAGAAATAATACTGAAAATTTCCAAATCTGGGAAAGGAAATGAAGAAATAGATCCAAGAAGTACAGAGGATTCAAAATAAGACAAACCCAGAGAAATCCACACCAAGACACATTATAAACAAAGTGTCAAAAGTCAAAGACAAAGAATTTTCAGAGCTGCCAGAGAGAAGCCACTTGTTATATGCATTCATGTCATAAGACTATGAATGGATTTCTTTCATCAGAAATATTGTAGGACAGCAGGGAATGAAAAAACATAGTCAAAATTCTGGAGGGAAAAAAAGTATACCTGGCAGAACTCTCCTTCAAAAATGAAGGCAAGACAAACACTTTTCCAGAAAAACAAAAGCAGAAAATACATCAAAAGACCTGACCTGTAGGAAATACTAAAGACAGTTTTCAAGTTGAAAGAATGCTAAATAGCAACACAATAGCATAAGAAAGTATAGAACTTGTTGGGAAAGGTAAATACACAGACAAATAAGGTATACTGCATTATTGTAACAACGGGGAATAAGTGACTTGTAGTTATTTTATAAAAGTCAAAAGTATTAGAAATAATTATAACTAAAAATGTTAATGGATGCAGAATATAAATGGATATAAATAAGTGTGTGGAAATAGTAGTAAAAGTGTAGTTTTTATATGTGATTGAAGTTAAGATATTATCATAAGACAGATTGTTATATGTTTAAGATATTTTATAGAAGCTGTACGGTAACCACAAAGATAATACCTACAGAAGTTATAGAAAAGAAGAGAAAGGAATCAAAGCATATCAATACAAAAAAATTAAGCACAAAGACAGCAGGAGAGGTAAAGAGAAGCAATAGAAATACAAGACAAATAGAAACAATTCCCAAAATGGCAATAGTAGATCCTTCCCAATCAGTATTTACATTGAATGTAAATGAATTACACTCTTCAATCAAAAGACACAAGAGAAGTTGAATGGGTAAGAAAACAAGATCCAACTCTATTTTTTGTGTTTTTTATTTCTTGAGACAGGGTCTCACTCTATTGCCCAGGCTGGAGAGCAGTGGGGTGAATATGGCTCACCTCAGCCTCTGCCTCCTAGAGTCAGGTGATCCTTCTGCCTCAGCCTCCCAAGTAGCTGTAGCTGTGACTACAGGCATGCACCACCATTCTCAGCTAATTTAAAACTCGTGTGTGTGTGTGTGTGTGCGTGTGTGTGTGTGTGTGTGTGTGTGTGTGTGTGTGTGTGTGTGTTGATGGGGTTTTGCCACACTGCCCAGGCTGGTCTTGAACTCCTGGGCCCAAGGATCCACTCACCTCAGCCTCCCAAAGTGCTGGGATTACACAACTCTATTTTGCCTATAAGAAACTCACATTAGATTTAAGGACACACATAGACTGAAAATGAAGGGATAGAAAAGGATATCTCATGATAAAGGGCCATCAAAAGAGAGCAAAGTGGCTATATTTATATAAGACAAAATAAATTTAAGTTAAGAACTGTCACAAGAGATAAAGAACAATATATAATGATGAAAAGACTGACTCACCAGGGAGATATAACAATTACAAGTAAATATGCACCCAACATAAGAGCAACTGAAAATACAATGAGAACACTGACAGAACGACGGGAGAAACAGCGATGCACTAATAGTAGGAGACTTCAATACCTCTCTGTCAGTTACGGATAGAACAATCAGACAGAACATCAACAAAGAAGTATAGTGGGCTAGAACAACACCAGACCAAATAGATCCAACAGACATTCACAGAACATTTCACCTGCAGCAGAAGACACATTCTTCTGAAGCACACACAAAACATTCACATTTTATGTCACAAAACAAGTATAATAAATTTAAGAAGACAGACATTTCTTAGCACAATGGAATGAAACCAGAAATCAACAGCAGAAGAAAAACTAGAAAATTCATACATATGTGGAAAGTAAACAACACACGTTTGTACAACCAATGGGCCAAAGAAGAAATGAAAAGGGAACTTAGAAGATATCTTGAAACAGATAAAAATGAAAATGCAGCACATCCAAACTATGGGATATAAGAAAAGCAGCATCAAGAGGGAAATTTATATCCTACATAAAAAAAAAAAATCTCAAATAACCTAACTTTTCAATGAATTAGAAAAAGAAACATAAACTAAATCTGAATTTAGTAGAGGGAGGAAAATAATAAATATTAGAGCAGAAATAAAGTAGGGAATAGAAAAACAAGGAAAATAATCAGAGAATCAGCAAAGAGTTTGTTCCTTGAAAAAAATTAAATTGACAAACTTTTATCTAGACCAAGACAAAAAGAAGTCAAATAAATACATTAGAAATAAAAGAGGAGACATTGCAACTGATGCCATAGAAATAAAAAGATTTGTAAAAGACAAGAATGAGCAATTATATGTCAATGAAATGGGTAACCTAGAAAAAATGAGTAAATTCCTAGATACATACAACTACCAAGACTGAATCATGAAGAAACAGGAAGTCTAAATAGACCAATAACTAGTAAGTAAGTTGAATCTATAATTAAAAACCTCCCAGGACAAGACAAGGCCAGGGCCAGATAGTTCACTAGTGAATTCTATCAAACATTTAAAAAGGCATAATGCCAATCCTTCTCAAACACTTCCAAAAAACTAAAGAGGAAGGAAGCCTCAGACTTGTGAGTCCTGCATTACTCTCATATAAAAAGCAGTCAAAAATATTCCAAGAAAAGAAAACAACAGGCCAATGGCCCTGATTAATATAGATGCCAAACTCCTCAATAAAATACCAACAAACTGAATTCAGCAACACATTAAGAGGTTTATAACCACGCAGAATTTATCTCTGGGATGCAAAGAAGGTCCAACATATGAAAATCAATTAATATAATAAACAACATTAACAGAATGAAGAGCAAAAATCATTCGATCATATCAGTAGATGTGGAAAAAATGTTTGACAAAATTCCACACTCTTTCATGATAAAAAATTATTGGGACAGGAGGAACAGCAGAAAATTACCTCAATATAATAAATGCCACATATGAAAGTCCCCCAGTAAATTGCATACTTAATGGTGAAAAACTGACAACTTTTCCTCTAGCGCCAAGGACAAGGCAAAGATGCCCACCCACCATTACCACATCTATTCAATATAATACTTTAGGACCTAGCCAGAACGATTCAACAAGAAAAGGAAGTAAAAGGCATCCAAATAATAAAGAAGTGAACCTCTCCCTATCTACAGATGACATGATCTTACATACTTAAAACCCTAAAACTCCACCAAAACACTGTTAAAATTAAGAAATAAATTCATTGAAGTTGCACAATACAAAATGAACTTCAAAAATCAGTGGCATTTCTATATGTTAACAATGAACTATCTGAAAAAGAAATTAGAAAAGGAATTCCACTTATAATAGCTTCAAAAAGAACAAAATACTTATTAATGAATTTAACCAAGGAGGTGAAAAATCTGTATACTGAAAACTACAAAATAGTGATAAAATAAATTAAAGAAAACACAAACAAATGGAAAGACACCACTCATTCATGGATGGAAGACTTAATATTGTTAAAATGTCCACACTACCCCAATGATCTATAGATTCAATGCAATGCCCATCAAAATTCCAGCAGCAGTTTTTACAGAAATAGAAAAAACAATGTTGATATGAAATAACAAAAGACCTCAAATATTCAAAACAATCTTGGGAAAAAAGAGAGCTGAAGGCATTTCACTTCCTGATTCCAAAATATGTTACAAAGCTACAGCAACTAAAACAGTATGGCACTGGCATAAAGACGGACATAGAGACTAGTGGAACAAAATAGAAAGTCCAGAAATCAATCTATGCATATACAGTCAACTGATCTTTGACAAGAGTGCCAAGAATACAAAAAATGAGGAAAAGATAGTCTCTTCAACAACTGGTGTTTTTTTTTTAAAGAGGAAAAGAACTGAAACAATAAGTGTAAAAAATTTAATACTTGAAGAAATAAATATTTCAGGAATTTTTTCTCTCTTTTTTTTTTTTCTGAGACAGAGTCTTTCTCTGTCACCCAGGCTGGAGTGCAGTGGTGCAATCTTGGCTCACTGCAACCTCTGCCTCCTGGGTTCAAAAGATTCTCCTCTCTTAGCCTCCTGAGTAGCTGCGATTACAGACGCACACCACCACGCCCAGCTAATTTTTTGTATTTTTAGTAGAGATGGGGTTTCACCATGTTGGTCAGGCTGGTCTTGAACTCCTGACCTTGTGATTCACCTGCCTCAGACTCCTAAAGTGCTGGGGTTACAGGCGTGAGCCATCGCAGCACCCACCCTATCTCAGGAATACTTGTAAACATTCTAATTGTCACAGTAAAGAAAATGGATTATATTTTCCAGTAAGACACAGGACTTTTCAATTTGGATATATAATGAAACAGGAAACAGGAAAAAAAAAAGGTATAAAAAGGCATCTCAGGCAATAATTAAAGAAGAAACTGGTGTAGCAATATTGATATTAGGCAACATTTAGTTCTATAGGCATTAAATGGGTCAAGGAGAGATGATTTATAGTAATAAGACATGCATCCTGTCAAGAAACTAGAAATATAATGAACTTTCATAGTGATGATGATGATGAGCATTTATTGAACACTTTAACTGGTGTTACTCTGCCAGTTTCAAACATATCACAACAGCTCTCATCTATTTTACAAATGAAGAAAGAGGTTCAGAGAGTCTAATTAACTTGTCCACAGTTACTCAGCAGAGTAGTGGGATAGCCAGGATTCAAACCCACATAGTTTTCATGCTTTGTCTCAACAAGGACACTGCTTTCAAAAGTGAAAACTTCATATAGCATGTGCACAAGTGAACAGTAAAAAGAAAGATGGAAACTAGATCAGTTTCAAGTCTGCTCCAAATATCTCACATGTGGGGATGATGCAGAAACAGTAAGTAAAACAAAATTTAATACTTGGAGAAATAAATATTCCAGGAATATTTTAAACGTTCTAATTGTCACAGTAAAGAAAATGGATTACATTTTCCAGTAAGACACAGAACTTTCCAACTGTCTCAACTGTCAGTTCCTCTGTCTGGAATGGCTGGAATCCAGGAATTCCTATTCGAATTGGATAAGTGTATACCTATAGCATTGTGATACGAATAATCTGTTTATTTGTTCAAGCAACACTTATTTCCTAAGATGCTGAGTGTTCTGGGTAAGCACTGACTATGAACATGACAGATAATGCTGTTGCTCTTACAGAACATTCTAGAAGAAGTGAGTCAACACAGCGATAATTACAGCACAATAAAAAATGTGACTGGCTGGGTACTGCAAATTGGGAGTCCCTTTGAGGAGGTGACCTGTAATCTGAGATGCAAAACCAAAAAAGAAGTGCCCCGTGGCGATCTGAGGAGAAATATCCCCAGAGGGGCACATTCCAGATTGTTCAGTGATGCCACTGGCATTGTCATAGTTTATCCTCATCTGTGATGTATGGCAGGCATTAATGACCCCGTTTTACAGACAAGAAAGCTATTCTGGGGAGAACAAAACATTCTCCAGCCTTCTTAAATAGACTGCATCCTATTGTGCTTGTGTATATGCAGAGCCTAAATTTTTCTGAATAAATGTGGAATTGATCCCCAAAGTATATGTCCAAGGATCTTACTTGTGAAAATAACTTACAGCTGCCAAATTTCAGAGGGCAAGCGTGCGCATCCATTGGGAAGTCCTCAAGCTGCATGGGGCACTCTGCAGAGATGGTCAAGCTGAAAAATAAGAGATGAAGACCTTTCAATGACCCTCACCCTAGCCATTCACTGAGCCACCACCATGTCCCAGAAAGCCATAATAAGTACTCTTAAAAATTAATGTCTTTTAAGAGATTATCTGAACTGTCCCCACAAAATTACAGAAGTTGGTGTTGTAGGGAGTATCATTCAAAAATAAGGTTTAAATCAAATCTACTCAGGAGTTCGGTGGCTTAGAGTGTGCGTGTCTATACATATATCATTGCTTGTAAAACAATTTAAGATGCCTTTGAGAGTTATTTATTCTTTGTTTCCTATCCCTTATTGAGCATTATCCATAAAGCTTTCCTTGACAAGGCTGAAAACGTATGCATTTTCTAAAATGGTTCATAAGCCCAAAAATGTAGGATAAATGCACATATATTCATAGAATATAGGAAAATACAGAAAAAGTTTAAATAACAAAATTACAAATATCTACCATTTCACTTGTAACTTCATGTGGTACATTTAGTGCAGAGTTTTCCTATTTGTCCAAATTTTGACGGGAACTTTGGTCCATTACACCACCATTGTGTAATGGACCAATGTGAAACTGTATGTTAAGTGAACCTGTAATGTAAGAACAATCTCCTGGTACAACCTAGTTACTATTTTCTTAATCCAGGCCTAGTCTTCCAAATTACAATATCACCGAGCACTAACTCTGTCACCGATACAATATAATGATGGTAGCCAGAGCTGGCGTGTGTGTGCCAGGCAGCCTGTGAGGTATTCTACCTGCACTGACTCCTCTCACCCGAGCAGCATGGGGAGACCTGGTGTTACCACCACCCCAGTTCACAAAGAAGAAAAGTGAGGCGCAGATATTAAGGAATCGGGCCAAGAATGCAGAGCTGCTCCGTGGTGGAGCCATGACTATCACCAGGCTGCCTGGTCCCGCTGCAGAGGTTCCTGAAGGGCACTGCCACACGTGGCATGGGCAGGGCTCTGCTCTGTAGGAAGCCAGTGCACTCCCAGAGGTGCCACACCCTGGTGCTTTCATTTCCTCACCACCTTTACCAATTAGGGATGATTCTAAATTTTATTAATGAGCCTATCTTCTGTTTCTTAGCTTTCTTTCCATTATTTAAGATAAATGAAATTACATACAATGAAAGATGAAGATACAAAACATTCAACCTCGAGTGCATGTTATAGTTCTATTTTTAGAGCAAATAATAGTTCAAGGTTACATTAGTGCTATTGTTCATTCCTTGTTATATAAGACTGAATGTCGCTGATTAGCACAGGGTGAAAATCAAAATGTAAACATCCATTTTTGCTTTTATTTCTTCCTTCTGTGAAAATAGATGAACCTTTTGCTGTTAAATTGGGCAAATAATTTGCATGATAATTGCAGACTAAGTAGTCAATGTGTGTATTCTCTGAATGAAACTAAAATACGTATCAGAGGAAGGGAGGTCTGTGTCCATAAAAGAGAGGAAATCTGTTGCCACAACTTCGACGGATGGTTCCCCAAAAATGGAGTAACTCACAGAGGCCTGTGTGTGCATATGACCTAGAACACAACACAAAAGTCTCACATTCAGGCAGGGAGTCTTGCTCTGTTGCCCAGACTGGAGTGCAGTGGCGTGATCTTGGCAGACTGCAACCTCCGCCTCCTGATTCAAGCAATTCTCCTGCCTCAGCCTCCCGAGTAGCTGAATTTACAGACACCTGACATAATGCCTGCGTAAATTTTGTATTTTTAGAAGAGATTATGGTTTCACCATGTTGGCCAGGCTGGTCTCAAACTCCTGACCTCAGGTGATCTGCCTGCCTTGGCCTCCCAAAGTGCTGGGATTACAGGTGTGAGCCACCGCACCTGGCTGAGAGAGGATTTTTTAAATGATATTCCACACACATTCGTAGAATATGAGAAAATACAGAAAAAATACAAAGAAGAGAATTATAAACATCTACCACTTCACTTATGATTTTACCTTCATTTAGCCCTGAGTTTTTCTACATGTACATATATTTTCTTTTCATTCTTGGTATATAAGAGTCAATCTTTTTTATACCTACCATTAGAGCAGAAGTACTTCCCCCGTCAACAAAATCTTTATATAATCATGACATTGATTATATCAATCAGCATATCAATTAGCTGTTGCTGGACTTTTATATTATTTTACCTGGTAAATAACTTGCAATTGACCTCTTCAATCATAAATTATGAAAAGGCCTCTTTATTAGAGACTATGAAACTGGTAAGGTAAACAAAGATTTAATGGAATTAGGAAAATTAGAACTTAAAAAAAAGCTGCCTATAAGGATGGTCGTCAGCCAACACAAAGGAAAAAAGGCGACCTCATACGGTTGCTAACAAATTTAAGCAACTTGTCAAATGATGTGATGCTGGAACAGAGAATGTCAATGCGGCAAATGTGTTCTTGAGGACAAAATTACAATGAGCTCAAAAAATCAAGAATTTCCTTAAGAAGGAAGACTTCAGTAGGGAAATAGAAAGCTCTAAGATTAGATACACAGCAATAAATGTGAAGACGAGCACAGGAGAAAACAGCACTGTGGGAGTTCAGAGGACACTTCTGAGCAGGAGAGGCAAGCTTTGTGCTGGCCTGTGGCCTCAGCTGTAACAATCTGTGGCCACAGTTGTGACAGGAACACTCGGAACTGACACAGGAGCAGACTGAGGTGGGGGGGACGGGAGGGTGCTTCAAGTGACCTGAATGTCTTAGCGCAGCTGCGCCACTGAAGACCTCAGCTAGCAGCCCTAGCTCTATGCTTGCAGCCCCCACGAAGACGCTAACAGCATTCTAACCCACAAGTCTATGCCATCGTCAGGGTGGACGTGGAGAGGGCTGCCTTCTCTCAGACACTGCCACGTGCGCCAGCCCCTGCAGGCACTCAGCTTCCTGCTGGGTCTGAAGGCTGCCAGGAAGTCAGTCTATGGGCTGCGTTCTTGACCACTTGGAGAGTCTGAGTTACCACCTGCCCCTTGCTCTGTGCTGGCATCTCCCTCCAATCTACGAGGCCACTGCAGGCACCAGACCAGACGTTTCCATTGCATGCCCTTACTCTCAGACGAGACCCCAGGGAAACTTGATCCCTCAGGCTCTGTGAGGTACTCTGTCAGCTCCTGGTTCGTTCCTCCCCCTTTCCTGGCCAACACCGTGTGCTTATAAAGGGATCAGAGCCGGTCTTTTTTCTGCTACGGTGGGCTTCATTCTAGCTGTCTGGCCCTGAGAACTGCCCACCTTCCGAAAACTACTGCACTGACGACGGTGAAAGATGACATTCTGACAAGGAATGTACACCAAGGAGCTGGCTTTTAGGATATTGCAGGAGCAGAAGCGTGTGAGTGTGTGTGCACGCAGCACGGGTTGGGGCAGGGAGGGTACACAAACACAGGTGGACAAAATTCAGCTGGATCTAAAAAAAAAGGACACTTAAAAAAATAATTCCAGTAAAAATATAAAAAGTTTTTCTACAACTACCATCTCAATAAATGCTATTATTAGAGCCTTGTGAATTCTTCTCCCAGTTTTATAGAGCTCTTTAGAAACAGAATTCTAAACCTCAGGAAAGTATACTTCATCTATGATAGTGTCTCTTTTCTAACACATGAATGTATTATTCAGATAAATCTCTCAGTAAGAACTGTTTCAGCCTCAGTCAGGAAATAAATTTAAATTTTCGATCCCTCTAAACATTTCAAAAATGGCCTGTGCTTTTATAATACTCAAAAAGTCTCTCTCAGTGAAAAAAGGCCTTCTATTCATGGGGCTCTTGAAATGTAGAATGCCTTAATGTGGAACCAGCCGCCTCTGCACAGAGCTGAGATCAAGGCCTCTGTGGAGTGGATGACTGTCATAGCATGAGAGAGCCAGCCAGGTCACCTGCTTGAAACCCTCACTTTTTATATAAAGAAAAGCAAGCCCAAAAGGTTAAGAAACTTGCCTGTGGAAACACTTCACTGAATTACTGGAAAATCCAGGAAACCAGTATTTTTTTCAAAGGTCCAATTTCTGTTGAGACATTCAAGCATTCACTTATTGAAGCATAATATCCCGGTTTTGAACAACATCTTGATTTTAGGGTAAGGAAAGGGGCATTTTTATAAGTTAAGAAAATTGCTTCAACCTGGATTTACATCCAAGTCTGCTCCAGATGAACTTTCATGGTAAGGATGATGATGACGGTAATTGAAGGCTTAGGGTCTAATGTCTGTGTGTCCTCAGAGACAGTTTTTGTTCATTTATTTTTACCTCTGAACAGGCCACCGTTTCTTTGTATTTCTTCCTTGACAACAGGATATTTTGATTATTACAGTGTGGTGACGTCCGGTGTTGTATCTTCCCATGTCCACAGTGCTTTCTTTTTGTTTGTTTGTGCCTGTTGTGATTATTGTTGTTATACTGTGGTAACACTGGGTGTTATATTCTCCCATGCCCACAGTGGTTTTGTGTGTTTGTTTACGCCTGTTGTGATTATGGTTGTTCACTTGGTTGGTGAGTTTTTGTAAACTCTGTGTTGTTTGTTCTGTGGGGTCACTCTTTCCTTAGTTTATTGGTTAATTAATTATTTGATGGAGATATTTTTAATGCCTGTAACCAAAATTTAAAAACCAAAACAAAAAAAGCCTCTCAGTCTTTGCAGATAAAGTCTGCATGCATGTTAGAACACTCTTTAAGTGCCTAGCCAGGCAGTTTACAACTTTTGCTATAATTTCACTTTTTCCTTGTGTGGAGTTTGAAGGTGGCCAGACATGAAAACTTTGGGTCTTTTTAGGTATTTACTTAGTATGTGTCCAGGCCTGGGCATGCACATGACCTCTTAGATTACCTGGCATAAGTGGGACCTTTACAGTCCTTGTTCCCCTTGTATATCTTTCCTTAGCCTCTTCTTTCCTAGCTTTATGAGGAAAGAAATGCTTTCATTTCCTAAAGTTAAACTTTGAATTTTATTTTGAGAAACTTTTGTACATTTGTGCTGTTTCTCTTTTGTAGTATTTTTTAAAAATCAGGCTTATGTGTATTTTTTTTACATTTGATCTGTTAAGAAGATTTATTATGGGGTGTGTGCACATAACAAATTAAACAAAAATATTTCCATTCTCCCGTCAATCATTACAGTGTCCTCCTGAGAAACATGAGTATGTTTCTTGGTATGTACCCAAAGGAACTGAACACTTATGTCTACACAAAAGCCTTCACATAAATGTTTATAGCAGCCTTATTCACAACTACCAAAACTTGGAAGCAATCAAGATGTCCTTCCATAGATCAATGAATAAACTATAGTATATGCAGACAATGCAGTGTTATGCCAAGGAATCTTAAATGTATTTTACTAAGTGAAGTGAGCCAGTCAAAATATGACACACGGTATGATTCTAACCGACATTCTTGGAAAAGGCAAAACTATGAAAGAGAGTAAAAAGGCCAGTAGTTGTCAGGAGTTCGGGGGAGGGAGGGGTAAAAATAAGTGGAGCACAGAGGATTTTTAGAGCAGCAAAAACGCTCCTGTGATGTCATAATGGTGAGTACGTGTCACAATTTTGTCTGAACACACAGAATGTATGCCACCAAGAGTGACTCCTAATATAAAGTATGGACTTTGGGTAATAAGGATGTGTCAGCTTAGGTTTGTCAGTTGTAATGTATGTGCCACTCTGGTTGGGGATGTGATAAGGAGGGAAGCTATGCATGTGTGGGGACATGGGTTTATGGAAAATCTCTGTACCATACTCTTCCTTTGTCTGTAAACCTAAAACTGCTCTAAAAGGAAAATTCTTTTAAAAATACGTTCTTTAAAATCTGAGAGAGTTCACTGCTATAAGACTTGCCATATAATAAATGCCAGAAATGAAAGGGCATGAGAGGGGAACTCAAAACCACATCAGGAACAGCAGTAACTGAAATGACATAGGTAAATGTAAAACAAGTATTATGATATTTTTGGTCTGTAACCTCATTTTTCCCATATGATTTAAAATAAAAATGCATAAAATCATAATTATAAATCTATGGTAATATACGATTACAATCTGTTATACAAACTATGTGTAAAGATACAGTTTATGACAATAACAATGGTAGGACAGAGCTATGGTTTTTCTATATACAACTGAAACTAAGTTGGTTTTAACCCAAACTAGATTGTTATAAATTTCAATGTTAATTTTATTCTGCAGGGTAAACATTAAGAGAATAATTTAAAAATATATAGTAAAATAAATTAGATGAAAATTAAAATGGTACACTAAAAATCAATTAAACACAAAAGAAAGAAGAAATGCAAGAATTGTGGGAGAAGATATGAATAAGACATATAGAAAGCAAATAGAAAAAAGGTAAAAGAGAAAGTCCTTCCTTTCAGCAATTCTATTAAATGTAAATGTACTCAGCAATTCTATTAAATGTAAATGGACTAAATACTTCAATTAAAAGGCAGATATTGGCAGACTCTATATAGATACATAAATTCTCTATCATGTACAAGAGACTCATTTTAGTTCCAAAACCAGAAAAAAGCTAAAATTGAAAGGATGAAAAAGTATTCTATTGAAATGAAAACCAAAGAGAACTATAAGACAAAATTTGTTGCAAGAGACAAAAATATTATGTCGTAATAAGTGGTTCTATATATCAAAATATATAGAAATTATAAACATATGAAACTCAAAATGGAAACACAAATTTATCAGACAAAAATGACAGACTTCAGAGAAAAATACACTAGTCTGCAATAACAACTGGAGACCTCAATATCCCATTTTCAATAATGAGTAGGATATCTAGAGAACACCGACAAGGAGACTTTCACTACACTATAAACCAACTGGACTTAACAGGCATATATGAAACATTCCATCCAACAAAAGCAGAATACACATTATTCTCAAGCACACAGGGAGCATGCCCAGGATAGACCATCCGTTCAACTACAAATCTCATACTTAAAAAATCTAAAATCATACAAAGTATCTTTTCTGACCAAATGTAATGACACTAGAAATCAATTAACAGAAAGAAAATGGAAACATTCACAAATATGTGGAAATTAAACATGTTTCTAAATAACAAATGGGTCAAAGAATACATCATAAGAGAAATTTAAAAATCTTTGAGGCCAGGAGTGGTAGCTCACACCTGCAATCCCAGCACTTTAAGAAGCCAAGGTGGGAGAACTGCTTAAAAGCAGTAGTTCCTAACCAGCCTGAGCAATATAACAAGACCCTGTCTCTACAAAAATAAAAGTAAATTAGCTGGTCATGGTGGCATGCACCTGATTACTTGGAAGGCTGAGGTGGGAGGATCACTTGAGCCCAGGAGTTCAGGCTGCAGTGAGCTATAATGGCACCACTGAACTCCAGCCTGGATGACAGAGAAGACCCTGTCCCTAAAAAAACAAAAATATGTTGAGATAAATGAAGACAAAAATCCAAGTTATCAATACTTATGGGAGCACCAAAAGCAGTGCTTGGAGTAAAATCTATAGCTCTGAATGCCTAAATTAAAAAATAAAAAAGATCTCAACTGATAACTGAACTTTATACATCACGGAACTAGAAAAAAAAAAAAGAGCATAGGAAGCCCAAAGCTAACTGAAAAAATGAAATAAAGACTGGATAAATGAAATGGAGACGAGAAAGCCCACAGCTTGCAGGGCTCACAGGCAGGTCAGAGGGAATGCTGACTGGGGATGTGAAAGCCCAGAGGGTCCCTGCCCACAGGTGCCAGTCTTCCACCCTACAAATGTTGCTGTTTCAATCCCTGGAGCTCCTCTTCCAGAATTCTGAATGCCTCTGATAATGAATGAATACTCTGAGCCAGTATTTATAATGCCATTTAAGTGTTTTAACAACCCGGACTCTTTCAAATGATGGCACCACATCCCCTCTCTAAGGAGTGGCGAGAAAGGGTGCTGCTCGCATGTGGGCGAGTGGACAGAAGTTTGATGTACAGTGACACTCCGAAGCCCACCTGAGGGTAGCCTCACCAGTATGGCTGCACAGCGTCTGCCACCCTGAAGGACTCAGGTCACATCTTCTGTGGGCCATGACTCACTGAGGAGAGGATTTGTTTTTCCATACTTGAGACTTGACAGCAATTTTCCACCTATCTGCCAGTTGGTAGCACTCTTCTCCATTTCTATGAAAGTGATCTGACCCTAAATCCCTTCTCTCCAGTGTACATTTCAAAATGCCCTATTTTCTACCACGGCAACTCATTTTATGTCAGTCTATCATTCTGACATAAGTGGCCAGGCAAATACTCCGGGACCATCTGGAGTTTCTGTGAATGAGGTAACGGTTTCAGGTTGTTCTTCCTATCGTTTAAATTACTTAGCTCAGGGTTACCAGTGCCCAAGTGTCATCGACTTGGAAGAGATGTATTATTTTTTAGAAAACAGTAATAAAATGGGCACTAAAAAGCCCCTCCATGGGTCGGTTGCATCCCCAGGGACACAGGGGATGTGTGACAAGTGGTGTTGATGGTCTACTTCTTTTAAGTTAGTGCAGCAAAGAATCAAGAGACTTGTGAAGGAGGAACTGACATGTAACAGGGCAAGTAACCAGAGGCGTCTTGTTCCCCCTCTCTATGATTAAAAGACATTTGAATCCTGAAACTTTAAATGTTATCAATAGGTAACTTGTACTTCTGCTGAGTTTGTAAAGAAATGGATCGACACCTTGAGTGTAAAGCTGGTGCGGCGTGTCCGCTGAGTCAGGGCTCTTTATTTGCACAGTGCTGGAGTTTTCACTGCTTCTGTAGTAGTCCGCCGGGGCTGCCATCACAAAGTACCACAGGCTGTGTGGTTTAAACTAGACATGTAATTTCTCACACTTCTGGAGGTAGAAGTCTGAGATTAAGGTGTCAGCAGGGAGGCTCCTTCTGAGGCCTCTGTGCGTGGCTTGCAGATGGCCGTCCTCTCTCTGTGTCCTTGCATGGTCTTCCTTCTGAGTGTGCCTGGGTCCCAATCTTCTCCTCATCGTATAAGGATCCAGTCATATGAGATGTGGGCACTTCCTAATGACCTCAAATTCACTTACCTCTTTAGAACCCCATCCCCAAACACAGTCACATTCTGACAACTGAGAGGTTAGGACTTCAATCTAAGAATCTGGAAGCAGCAAAGGCATGCCAGGTAGCTGCTTTGGCTGGTTCAAATTCATGCTCATGTGTTCACTATGATAATGGCAGTGGAGGGACATCTCTTTCCATGGATGCTATCGTAAATGTGTTGTAAATCTGTTTTCATCTAGAGATGTAAAAATCTACATCTCTACATTTCTAAGGTGTAGAGTTTTTCTCTACATCTCAATTTATACTTCTTAAATTCACATCATAAAACTTTTTGAAAACATTTAGAAAAATAAACCTCCTGAGGAAATGGAGCAGCGATATAGGTAATTCTGTAGTATCACTTTTGCCAACTTGTTGGTGACTGGGTTAGCCAGGTGGTAAACTGGCATCCTTCTGATGTGTAATTCACATTCATTACTACAGCAATTTCTTTTTTCCTTCATATACTCCCTCAATGTCTTTAGGCCAGTGTACATAATCACACTAGCAGTTCTCCTTGTAAAAACAAACCTACCAACTCCTACTTTGGAGTGCTATAAATTGAAATAATAAAAATTATCGCAAAGTAGTAACTGCCTAACACACGGACCTGGCTAAATTAAAAGATGGAGAAAGTCTTTTGACTGTTTATATCTATTAAACATTATTTGTTCTTCCCCTGAAAAAAAAAAAATTTGGAAGCAACAGAATTCAGCCCATAGTCACATCCAATTAATTTCCATCTCGCCTGTCACCCACTGGGTTTCTGGCCTGACAATGATGGGACAGAGACTCACACCGACCATGAGGAAATCCATTCCAATCAGTTAAATCATGATGGTTTGTCAGCGAGATTTTAAATCAGGGTTAAAACAGTTCAATTTTTGAGAGAAATTATGCCCTATTTCATACACCTCTTTTGCGAAGCTATTTTTGGCTACTTTGCAGAGACAACATGAACAAACATACACAAAGATACTTCAGAGCCCTTAAAAAGGAATACATGCAAATCACTGAAGCCACACACAACACAGCATATATACACACGCCACACACCTTACACACACAACACAGCATATACACATGCCACACACCATATACATACAAGATACACACACATGCCACACACCACACACACACCACACAGAAGCCACACACCATACACAAACACATCAGGAGGCCGGGAGGGAGGTGACTCTGGGCCTGAGGTCTGCAGGAGCAGCGGTGGGCGCAGGCTGGCTGTGCACGAGGGAGGACGGGCCGAGCACGGGCTCCCTGGCTCTGAGCCAAGCAGCTTCCAACACTGCAGAAGGAAGAGCACTGTCTTCCCCAACCTGCTTTGCACAACTGGGCTTTCATGAGGCTCCAAACACCCTCCTGCCAGCCTTGCCCTCGATGCGCGAGGCCACGGCACCACCTCGTGGACACTTTTCAGTCTCCACGCCTGCATCGGTTGCATGCTCCATAGATATTCTATCTCTGAGAAGAAGGAGACGCTGGGAGGTCTGGCACTGGGACATTCTCTATGGGTTCATTGCCATGTATGCATTTTTATCTGTTTCGCTTATCTCCTCTGTGAAGGGGAATGAGGAAACTACCGACGTTGAGAGTATTATGCAGTTTAAATGGTTTCTATTTCTGAAGCTCTGGTTTCTCTCTCACTAGGATCAGGGTGTCTGAAGGCTTTGTGCAGTCAGAACCTAAGAAAGCAAATATGTGCTGGATATGGTCCATTTGCAAAGGCTGATGTGGTCCTGTGTGAGATGTGTGCCCAACAGTCCTGAGTGTGGCCTGGCCAGACGACACTGACTGCAGTGGGTGCAGACTGCTGGTCTTGTCAAAAGGCCCAGAACACTTCTGGTCATGTTTTCAAACCAAACATGCAAGAAATGTGTGTTGAAATGTCCTTATTTGTATGCTGCAAGTACAAGTTTTAGCAAACATAAACTGCTCGTTATTAAACTGGCAGAATCCTAAGCACAGAACACGTCTGTGAACCAGCAATACTCTGGGTCTCCTTCCAAGTCCCTCATAAGAAGGTCTGAGTGGTGAGATGGCCTCATTCAGGAAAAGGTAGTCTCATTCATTCACAAGCACACAGAAGGTCCTCCTGAGTGCCCAGTGCCAGGATGACATGGAGTATATGGAATTACACAGGACACACATATCACACATGTCATACATGACTGAGACATGTATGTCCAAAAGACACTCAGTGGAGAACATAGAACTTCAGCCGGGAAGTCAAAGGCAGTGTGCCCACTGTGCCACCCCCGCCCCACCGTCTCCCTCCACAGCAGGCTGGTGCAAAGCCTCTGTCTGCAGTGACTGAGGACATGAGGGAGGGTGCGTGGGTACGTGTCTATGGGGAGCTCGGCGGGAGTGGAGAGCGGAAAGAGCAGTGGTATGCCAGGCAGGCTCTGCATCTCCAACCTTGGGAACAAGGCTCATTCCAATTTAAGTCAGGACAAGGGAGCTCTGTGAGGCACGTCCCAAAGCAAAAAAGCAAAGCTGAAGTGACTACAAATTCTGGGATGAGTACCTGTTATATATGGTTTTTAATGGACTGGCTAATTGCATCTCATGTAGCAAAATGGGCTGAAATTTCACTTTCATTTTTATATATAAGGTGCCAGAGAGGAAGTCATAGATGATCTCTACTCTTACTGATGGAAGTGAAACCACTACTAATTTTTCTAGAGAACAGTTTGAAATTTTGTATTAATATCAAAATTTATGTTTTGTCCAATTCCTAGGATTTATTCAAAGGATATACATAGGTGCTTGGACCACAATGTTATCACAGAGAAAAACATCGACATATGATTTTTTTGGCAGAAATTACATAAACACAGGATAGCCACATGATGGGATGTGCCATATCAAAAAGTTTCAAAGCCAGTTTAATAATATGGGAAAGTGTTTTCAATGTTGTATATTTTAAACTGTAAAGCTACTCACAAAAGTTTTCGGTGAATGAGGCCACTCAAAAACCGTAGACTATGTGTGCACACACACAGGCATACACATATGTGTCTATAGTGAGACACACAAACATGATACAGAAATAGTAACATTGATTCTCTTTGGTCTTGGTTTTATCATAAAATTCACACTTTGTAATTTTCTATGTTCTACAAATTTTTAAATCATATTTTGATTCTTGCCAATATAAAATGTGTTACCTTAAAAATTGCAAGTCAGCCAATACATCTCGTTTCATTAAAGAAGCTTTGAACTTCGCAGTGTATAGCTATGCATGGCTGTACATACATACAAACACATCCTGGTGTCTAGTTCAAAACTTCCAGATATATACGTATTCAAGTTACCGATTATGCTATTTGATATTAACTACCAATCATGAAGCAAAAACGTGACAATTCTGCCCCCAGGTGGCCATTCAGGAAATATGCGTCTTCACTAGCAATTTTCAAATAATGAAACAGACTCTGCTATACAGCTAGCTATACAGCATTGGAAAACAGAAAAACCGAACAAAGAAAACGCACGCGCGTAAAACACACACACACACACACACACGGAGACAGTGGCTCTAGGAGATTAAAATATAATGGGCAAGGACTCATGACTACTAAGTGACAGTCAGGCCCTGAACTTAAGTCAGCCTAACTCCAAAGTCCAGGAACTTTTCACTAGATCATATTTCCCCAATTCACAAATTAAGCAGTGGTTTCCACTCATGACAAAAAATCTAAACAGAGTGTTAGCAATCATAAAAATATGTCTTCCTCAAAGTAAAAACTACACCCAGGGAAATATACATTGTGCAAAACAGACGATGCAGAGTGCATTCAGTGCACAACTGTCTAGAGTTACTTTACTAGGGGCAGCGTATTCTATTACCACTGTAAAACTATCTACGATGTTTGCCCAAACGCTTCTATTACAACAGGCACAAGCAAGTGACCTTGGGTGGAGCAGTTGCCGGGTTCTCTGGGCCAGGCAGAACCACGTGGGCTGGCAGAGCGGCCTTCTAGGGATGCCCTCCTTGCCCGTTGCTGCCACAGGACCCTACTGAGGGACGTGCTTTCCTGCCAGGAGCCCCAAGACTGGGGGACATTCTCTCAGGTGGCCTCACTGTGTGTTCTCACAGGAGCCTGCACTTTTAGAGGGTGTGGGAAGATGGGAGATGAAAGGGAGCTGCTGCCTGCCAGCTCACTTGATTATTATCTCTCTGTGTGCTACATAGCTTACATAAGGGTGTATGCATCATCGGATCTGATGTACTCTCCGAGACAGGTGGCTACCCTGTACTTCAGGCACTTATCTGGAGGGGACCAGGCACCTGCTGCTACACAATGACAACCAAAAGCTCTACTTCCCCTCACCCAAGAAAACAATTAGGGGACAGTCATCCTCCGGACCCTAGATGACCTCAGGCCAGTCCCTGGGTTCAGCTCCCCTCACCTCTCCAGGCCTGCCAAGGAGGGCATGGTGGGGAGGAACTACTCTGAGCTTCCCTTGGAGTGACCTGACTGTCCTGCCTAATGCTGGAAGCCTAACTCTGGGCACAGCTTGGTTGAGTGGCTCACTCCATTTGCTGAAAGATGGTCCTCAAAGAAATGGTTCAGTACTTTACAGGCATCCTCTTGAGAACGCAACAGGAAATGTTTGCTGCCCTCTTTGGGCTGATTCTGAGAAGCTCCTGAATTTCACTTATAAAATTCAGTGCATGCATGACCCAACAGTGGCAGGAAGTTCTTCAGAGCCAACATCATGGATAAGCTCCAGAAAAGTGCCTCGGGCTTACTGCCAGACATTTGGGGAGCAAATGGCATACATTCTTTGGATTCTTTCAAATCTCATATGTAAAGAATTCCAGCTCATTCAACAGTGCGTATCTTTGAATACTAATTTAAAGGAATTCTGGAACAAGGCAGGGATTTCCCATTAAAAAATCCTATTCAACATGGTTAACTATAATTTATTGTACATTTTCAAAAAGATAAAAGAGAGAGTTTTGAATGTTTACAACATAAAGAAATGGTTAAGTGTTTAAGGTGATATGTATGCTAATCACCCTGATTTGATCATTATACACTGAATACACCTATGAGTCTGTATTTCATATCGATGCACAATTATCACAGGTCAACTAAGAATAAAAAAAATAAAAAGTACAATGACCTGTATGGAGTTCCTGCCAACATTTCTAGATGTCTGTCTCAGCTTAAAAGAGCATCACAGGGGCTAAGCATGGTGGCTCACACCTGTAATCCCAGCACTTTGGGAGGCCAAGGTGGCAGATCACCTGAGGTTAGGAGTTTGAGATCAGCCTGGTCAACATGGTAAAACCCTGTCTCTACTTTAAAAATACAAAAATTAGCTGAGCATCGGGGAGGGTGCCCATAATCCCAGCCACTTGGGAGGCTGAGGCAGGAGAATCACTTGAAACTGGGAGGCGGAGGTTGCAGTGAGCTGAGATCACACCACTGCACTCCAGCCTGGGTGACAGAGTGAAACTCTGTCTAAAAAAACAAAAAGGTGGGGGGAGCATCATGGGAAGATAGTTTGTTCTACATTTTCATATTGTATCTTTTTACTTAGGTCTAAGATCTGAAAAAAGTTAAAGATACATTTGTATTTGAAAATTTTAACAAATTTTCATATGTCTTCCAATATTTGGTATTTGGTTTCATAAGTAACACAATGGACACCTTTGTGCATATAGCTTACACCACAGTCCTAATGATTTCCTTGAGATGGACACTATGTGGGAATGACTGCATCAGCGTACACCATCGGCTTTCCATGGCTTCACAGTGTGGCCTCTTGCCGACCAGAAGGACCCGGCACTCAAGTGCCCAACCACGGGGTGATTGGGGCTTCAGTGATTCCTATTTCACCAGCTTTGCTAAGTCAATAGGTAAAACCACTGTGGCATTCTGGCTCTAGCTCTATCACATTAAAATTCACAACACTTGGAAGTGAGACTATTTCTACTCTCCAAATGTATATGACTGAGAAATAAACTCACTAACAACCTTGCAGCTCATTAGCAGACTCTTCCTCTGCACAAACAGCCACTAATTACTACTGGCAAGTAGCTCTAGTTCTCACCTCTTCTTGGCTTCCTTCTGGGTGTGACACTCCCAAAAAGCTACTCTCTATCTAATGACGCTGTGTCCCTCAAATTTTCTAAGGTGGTGTATTAAACAGGAACATTGCTCACACTTGAGCTCAAATTGCTGTGTGTGATCCTGGGCTGATGACCAAACACCCCTAAGCCATCCTCTCTCTGTCCATTAATGGTCACGGTGTCACCTGGCTGGCCAGGCTGTCTGAGGGCTGGAGGATGCTGTGACTATAAAGCTGCCTGCTATACAGACTCAGTAAGAGGCCCCCTTCCTGGCTCTTCCCCTTGTAAGCAATGATACTAACTCACCACCCCATGCGGGCAACAACGTTTCAGATGAGAGAGTGTCTCATTGTCTTCTAGAATTAAAATTGCATGTATTGGCAGGACATGGTGGTGCACATCTGTAATCCCAGCACTTTGGGAAGCTGAGGCCAGTGGATCACCTGAGCTCAGGACTTCAAGACCAGCCTGGTCTTGGTAGTGAAATCCCCTATCTACTAAAAATACAAAAATTAGCTGTGCATGGTGCACACGCCTGTAATCCCAGCTACTCAGGAGGCTGAGACAGGTGAATCGCTTGAACCCAGGAGGCAGAGGTTGCAGTGAGCCGAGATAGCACCATTGCACTCCAGCCTGGGTGACAGAGTGAGACACCCTCTCAAAAAAAGAAAAGAATAAAAGCTTCATTTGTTTCCCTTTAATCAACAGGAGACAGTGTGTCAAAGTATTCACCAGAACATATACTAGGAAACACAGATCCTCCAAAGATGAGAGTATCAGTATTACTTTCCACAAGGCTTATTCTTTTTAAATATGAAGTTTACTGTGAAAAATTATAGCAAGATAGAGAAATTCCAATACCCACGCAAAAGACATGTGCTTCCTTTTTTAAACTGGACTTTATTGCTGCTGTTTTTTCAATTTAAAAAATGTTTTCTGAAGCCTACTTCCATAGACCCACTTTGGAAACTGAAAAACTCTAAAGGAGCCTTTCTCGTTGATCAGTTCATTGATTTGCTCCAGGACAATGAATAATTCAAAATTTAAAAAATGACTAACAGTCAGTTTAAATTATAAATACTAAAACTTAACTCCAACATTGGAATGTCATCAAAGCATGTGAGAAATGGGCTTTTAAAACTTACATAACTGCAACAAAAGAAAAGGAAAGGAAAGAAAAGGAAAGGAAAGGAAGGGAAAGAAAGGGAAAGGAAAAACATTCCCTTAGGTTTTATTTTTTTCTTTCTTTCTATTTTTTTTTTTTTTTTGAGACAGTGTCTCACTCTGTCACCCAGGCTGGAGCGCAGTGGTACAATCATGGCCCACTGTAGCTTCAAACTCTTGGTCTCAAGCGATTCTCCCACCTCAACCTCCCAAGTAGGTAGGACCAGAGATGCATGTCTGCTTGCCTGGCTGCTTTTATTTTTTTGGCAGAAACAGGGGCTCACTATGTTTCCCCGGCTAATCTCCAACTCCTGGCCTCAAGCAAACCTCCCACCTCAGCCTCCCAGAGTGTGGTGATTGCAGGTGTACAGGCGTGAGCCACCGTGCACGTCCGGTACTCTTTAGATAGTTAAATCTTCTATAATAATTTTTCCATCTGACATTAACTGGGCCATGGTTCCAAATATGCTTTTGAGCTTGAACTGAATAAACGAGGACAAATGACAAACGGCCACGGGCCGATGGCAACCCAGAGAAAAAACGTCCAAGAGCGTGGGTGTGGGCAGATGGCACTTGGGAACTGCCAGCACCTGCAGGCTGAGGTCTCACACCTGCGCTTGGAACAGCTGGGGCGCGGCTCCCGCGGAGGATGGACACCGCGCGCGCCCCAGCCCGGTCCCCCGCCCCCGGCCACCCCTGGGGCGCTCACCGCATGGTGTAGAGCAGGGTGCCGTCGTCCTCCAGCCGCAGCAGCTTGTTGGGCGTGGTCATGTTGTGCGCGATGGACTTCTTCCCGTTGTGGAAGAACGTGTCGGGGGTCCAGATCTTGCTGGCGAGGAGGTTGTTGAGAGGGAGGCGCTGCATCGGGCCCTTAAACCGGAGCCTTTCGTCTTTCCAGCTTTGCCGGAAAAACACGTCTATGGTGTACTCCTAGTGCAAAGGAAAGCGCCAGGCGGTCAACGCGCGGGGCGGGGCAGGAACCTACGGCGCTGCGCGGAGTTGGAACCGTGTGCCCGGCCACGCCCCGGGACCTACCATTTCCGTGTCGGACACTGGGCCGAAGCTGGTGACGTAGATGTCCGTCCTCACCTGAGTGATGCGCTCTGAAACACAGACACAGGTCCCTGGGCTGCACTGACTGACCGGGCGCACCTGCCACTCCCTTGGGCTCTCTGTCCACTGACCAGCGTCACCCTCTGCCTCCGGGGGCTTTCGCGGCGCGTTTGGTAAATGTGGAGGTCTTGACAATGAGCAGATAAAACCAAGCCGCTCCCCACTATATACCGTGACATGAAATTCCCACTGTACCGACGGCAGCTTCGCTCTCCTCCTCCTCCTGCCCCCTGGGAGCAGTCCTGGAAAGACCTGGGCTGAGGCCTCACCGAGGGCCTTTGGGGTTTTGCAAACACCTGAGCTCCCATTTCCTCCTCCATAAACCTGGAACAATGATGCCAGCCTGGCAGCACAGAGCCGTGCTGTCACCATAGAGAGGGGCTTTGAAAATGCTCAGGCAGTTCAGGGTGGGCGGAGCTGAACTTCCAATCAAAGCTGGAGGCCCTGGGTGGTCTCCAGGAAAGGACAGATGAGAACCTGCCCAGTGTGCCCCAAGACAGGAAGGAAGACCCATGTCTCCTTATGTAGCGTTTTGAATTGTTATTATGGAAAGCCCTATCATGGGAGACTGTGATTGCAAAGAAAATTACTGGAAATAGGTAAAATGATACAAGTGGCTAATACTATTTAGGGGGAAACCTGTGTGTTCCCTGGGCACTACCAGGGCCCTGTAAATCCCTGTGGTCACGAGCAGGAAGAAATTCAAAGCGCGCCCCAGCACATACCAAGTAACTCCCCGCCGCTCTGCAAGCCTGCCTGTCCATCAGCTGGGAGTGTGGTGATCACCTGTCCTCATGGCGTGCACCTGTGTGTGGGCAGGTGTCTGACTGATGCTGTGTACTGTATGATGCAGGTGCCTGTGTGATGCTGTGTGTTATGCCGTGTGCCTGTGTGATGTGTGTGCTGGATGATGCAGGTGTCTGTGTGATGCTGTGTGTTGTATGATGCAGGTGCCTGTGTGATGTATGTGTTGTATGATACAGGTATCTGTGTGATGCTATGTGTTGTATGATGCAGGTGCATGTGTGATGCTGTTTTGTATGATGCAGGCCCAGGTGTCTGTGTGATGTGTGTTGTATGATGCAGTGTGCCTGTGTGATGTGTGTGCTGGATGATGCAGGTGTCTGTGTGATGCTGTGTGTTGTATGATGCAGGTGTCTGTGTGATGTGTGTGTTGTATGATGCAGGTGCCTGTGGGATGTGTGTTGTATGATGCAGGTGCCTGTGTGATGTTGTGTTTTGTAGATGCAGGTGCCTGTGTGATGTATGTGTTGTATGATGCAGGTGTCTGTGTGTTGTATGATGCAGTTGCCTGTGTGATTCTGTGTGTTGTATGATGCAGGTGTCTGTGTGATGCAGTGTTTTGTACGATGCAGGTGTCTGTGGGATGCTGTGTGTTGTATGATACAGTGTGTCTCTGTGATGTGTGTGTTGTATGATTCAGGTGTCTGTGTGATGCTGTGTTATATAATGCAGGTGCCTGTGTGATGTGTGTGTTGTATGATGCAGGTGTCTGTGTGCTGTGTGTGTTGTATGATGCAGGTGTCTGTGTGATGCTGTGTGTTGTATGATGCAGGTGTCTGTGTGATGCTGTGTGTTGTATGATGCAGGTGTCTGTGTGCTGTGTGTGTTGTATGATGCAGGTGTCTGTGTGCTGTGTGTGTTGTATGATGCAGGTGTCTGTGTGATGCTGTGTGTTGTATGATGCAGTGTGCCTGTCTCCTCACTGAGATGCCAGCCCCAGCAGGGTGGCCCTGCAGGCTCTCTGCAGGACTGGCAGGCAGGGAGGATGAGAGAATGCCACAAGCACTGATGGCAGCGTAGGGCTTCTCTAGATGCTCGGACCCTTCTGAGTGTGTTCAAGGGACTGGATTGCAGGGCACAGAGGCCTGGGAAAATGATTCAGAGGGCAGAGGAAAAGACTGTCAACAGGCCTGTGCCCAAAAGTCAGAGTGGGAACTCACGCTTTAAGTGCATCTCCCTGTTAAAAATGAAAATACTGGACCAGGCGTAGTGGCTCACACCTGTAATCCCAGCACTTTGGGAAGCCAAGGTGGGCAGATCGCCTGCGGTCAGAGTTCCAGGGCAGCCTGGCTAACATGGTGAAACCCCGTCTCTACTAAAAATACAAAAATTAGCTGGGCTTGGTGGCGGGAGCCTGTAATCCCAACTACCGGGGAGGCTGAGGCACGAGGATTGCTTAAACCCAGGAGGCAGAGGCTGCAGTGAGCCGAGATCGTACCATTGCACTCCAACCTTGACAACAAGACCGAAACTCTGTCTCATAAAAAAAAAATGCAAATACTACAGAACTAAACTTTTTCCTCCAATGTATTCATAGGAAAGTTTCTACCTCACCTAACCCAACAAGTTCAGACACCACATCGAAACTGTATAGCCAAGGGCACTGCACATGCCTAGAAACTGCACACATTCTTAGCACAAAAATTAAGCTGTGACAGGTGAGCCCTACAAGCACAATCTAGATCAGTTTATTTTTACTGAATTCCATAAAGTCAAAGTAAATACTATGACCATGGCCACTGTGAAGAATTAAATGTATAACCGTATAACCCATAAGGATAGAAAGGATGACTGCCTTCCACAGTGGATTTCTGAAAAGGACTCGCATAGATACAAGAGTATGAGGTTCATTTTATATTATTTCTTAACATAGGATAATCTCAGCTTTGGTAACACCAAAAAACTTGTTCCTCCTTACGATAACAGACTAGACATCACGATTATCTGGGAAGAGGTGATTTTGCAAAGGTGCTTTGGGGAGACCACTTCCCCCAGCTTCTTATGTCTAGAAAATAACAAAGAATGCAGAACCCTTGGCAAGAATGGAAAGCCATCAAACCAACAGCCTTGCAGGGAAGATTTTAGGAATTGTTTGAATCAGAGCAAACACAAGCTTGAGATGAGGCGTAGGCTGTTTCTGGATCCTTGCCAGGCTCAGCCAAGGAGAGCACACTCACCTCCCGGGCTTGGCCGAGGAGAGCACACTCATCTCCCGGGCCCAGCCGAGGAGGGCACACTCACCTCCCAGGCCCGGCAGAGGAGGGCACACTCATCTCCCAGGCCCAGCCAAGGAGGGCACACTCACCTCCCGGGCCCGGCCGAGGAGGCACACTCACCTCCCAGGCCCGGCGGAGGAAGGCACACTCACCTCCCGGGCCCGGCCGAGGAGGGCACACTCACCTCCCAAGCTCGGCTGAGGAGAGCACACTCACCTCCCAGGCCAGGCCGAAGTCTGTTGTCGTAGCCATCCAGGAGCCCGTCCAAGATCCTGGTGAATATTGTGATGTTGTCATTGGTTTCATCTTTCACTGAACTGGTTGGCATCTGTGAAAAGCTTTTAAAAAGAGAAACAAGAAAGCGTTAAAACGTATTATTTCTTACAAATTCTTCTCAAGATACAGAAACCAGGGAGTCACGTGGAGGTTCGTCTCCTGATATGGGGACCTGAGAACACAGCTCCCACACTGCCTGGGGGATTGTATGGCCACGACACACCTCAGCTCTCGAACATCCGAGGATACTCTGCTCGGAGCTAGTTACCCAGACACCTAACCTGAGGTTCAAAGTCTATCATTCTGCAATTCTAAGGAGTTGGTTTATGTCAATATGTTAGCCATGTTAACAACCAGTTAGCCACTGCGCATGGACTGGCAGTCTAATCCACTCACAGGGGATTTCAGAAGTTTGGTTTAAACACACAAAACCAAGTTCTCGTACTGCTAGAGTCACCTGCACTGGGCACTGGGGCGTGGAGGGGACGCTGAACAACTTTACTACGCTGCTGTGCTCAAACCTCACTGTACCCTTACTTGGGCTGGGAGCATTTGTGCTGTGAAGAATATGCCAGGATTGGAGAGTGAGTATGGCGGAGCCTGTGTCATCTCCGGGGTCCTGAAGCCTTCAGTGATGCTCGCTCCCAGCACGCTCTGTGCGACCCAGCGTCACACAATAAACCCTCGAGAACAGTGGGCTGAGCCTCAGGGAACACACGAGAACATTTTTTGTTTGTTCAGTGAAGCGATCCAGGCTCCCAAAGCTTATGCACTGTGAGCAGAATGAAACTAGAAACTGCCCTAGCAGATCTAGACAAACTGAGGACGGTGTCTAGGGGTACAGGGAGTCCACAGACCCAGAAGACAGCACCACAGCTGAGGAGCATGGATCTCACCTCCAGTTTCTACAGCTGCTTTCAAATGTGAAAATAGCACTCAATTTTTAATTACTAAGCAGTTGACTGCAAATTTGGCTTCAAAGGGACTTAGCAAACTGAAGGCCAGCTATGGCTCCCAAGAAGTAAGCACCCTGGGCACTTGGGAGAAGAACACGTGATTCCCTGTACGTCCCAGAAGTGCCTGGCTGTGGGACCCTAGCTCTGCTTAAAGCACTTTCTCTCCCATGAAAAGGCTGAAATCAGGAGAGCTGCCAGCCCTGGAGAGATGCTGAGGTCAGAATTGAGGCCTGCCTGCTTCCATCCTGTTCTTAAAAGTCAGTCATTTTCATTGATTGCATCTCACAAATCAATTCTTTGCTGGCCCTAAAGCTATTCCGTTTTGAATAGAATAAGAGAATAAAGAATAAAGGTCTTTTGATCTAATTTTCACATCACCATAAAAATGCATGGAGTTGAAGCTCTAACAAGCTAACATTTATTCCTGCTAGTGCAAAGCCCACAGAGGTATACCTTTTTACCTCCGCGATTTCGTATTTATAAACATTAAATTCCCCTTTCTCTAACACCCATGACAGTTCACACTTCGGAAGGACAAAGCGCTATGCCCAGCAGGCTCATACCAATGAACAGCCTTCCTCTTCGGGGTTTTGGGGAAGGGGGTGGAAAAAGAAGGTTCTATTTTGTACCTGCCCAGTGTGTAAATTGACCACACCAGATCTGGCCTCACGATGCACTTCTCATGGACTTTATAACCGTCATCAAGTTTGCGATTCAATTCTAGGCCATGCCCAGGTGCTCAGGTTTTGGAAGGTCTTTGCTGTCTCTTTACCTTACAAATTGAGGTGAAAGCATGTGCACTAGGAGAAAAAGCCTATCTTAAAGTTTAACTTGAAGTTTTCTAAGTTACTCTGTCCTCTGCTGTGAAAGTGTTCCTAAATCGGGTTTGATGGTAATGGTCCCGGCCATCACGAGGGCTTGACTTCACGACTGACCATCTGGAGACTGCAGCCAGTGATGTCTCTGTGAGCGTTGTTTTCTGTGGCTCTCTCCAGTAGCAGAGATAAAGACACACTGTTCGGTCAGGTTCAGGAAACAGCACCCAGTGGGCTCTGAATCCCACTCACAAATACCCTAATCATTTCCCACAGTGATAGAACAGAATGCTTTGCTGAAGAATTTCAAAGCTTGGATTCCACCTCTGGATCAAAACTGGTTTTGTTGGTTTCGGTGTATCTTCACAAATTTGCACATAATTACACTTTTCTCAGAGGAATTTGAGTGCCTGGCCTTTCCCACCATAACTGCCTTTTGCATTTATCTATAGACCTTTGTATGACAGAGGCCATGGCAGGGGACTTACAGTGTTTTCTTTGTTGTATTAACTGAAGATAACCAGTAGGAGGGAAGAAACAGATTCTTAAAAAGTTCCAAAGATGCCTATCAGGTGGGAGCAGAGGGGTTTTTTGTTTTCTTATGAACTGGAGGCCCTCCTCTCTCCATAGGCCATCCTCAAAAATGTTTCATCTGCAGTGCGTGGTTATGAAATACACCGCTTTCTCAGCCATGGAGAGAAAGCCCCATGTGGTATCACAGAAGGCAAACGCTGTGTTTTCTCAGCCCCTGGTGTGTGAGTGCCTTCATAAAGGAGACCTTCACGGATGCCAAGGGAACTGGCTGGTGCCTCTATCAAGCTGCATGAACTTCAAGAACTGCTGCTAAGCTAAGGAGGAACTTCAGCTTGCTTTGTTCCATTCTGGCTCATTGAAAGCACTTCAAAAACAAAGTGACAGAGAAATACAGGGCCACGCCTTTGGTGAGCAATAACGTGCCGTGTGATGGGTGAGTCCCACAGATGGAGACGGAGATGTCCTCATCACACGGACGCCCACTCCGTTTAGGGTCAGCAGGCAGCCTGGATCCCCGACACTCCACTGCTGCTTTTCATAACTGCACTCAGCATAGCGCGGGAGCTCTGCTCATCCTGGGGTCGACCGGAGGGCAGGAGTGCTTCAGGGACAAGTCAAGTCTCCATTCTTTGGGAAAGAGAATTTTTGGGAGCTGAGATTACACCCCTGTTCCTGAAAAATAGTCTTGGAATAATAGAAATACTTGAAAATTTGGTGACTTACCCTTCAATTTTAGTCTAGGTTAATTTCACTATGTTCTCTTAAAATAGGAATTATTTCCTTATATTTAATGGACATTCTACAAAACATGTCTCACTTACGCCATGTTCTGAGTTCCATCATTTTCCTGATTTGGTATTTGAAAGGGTACAAGTTATGGCGTCAGTTCTGGAGAAGAAAAAACTTTCTCGGCATTGTCACACCAGCACCGGTGCTAGTGAAGGCAGGGCGTGATGTGCTTCTTTGTGATGTTGCCTTCTGTACGTGGATGACCACCTCCGACTTACACAGGATGAGATCGATACTGGCAACTGCAGACGTATTTTAACTGGAAATTACTTTGGGTGCTGAAGTGCGCTGGTTTTAAGCCACAGCTTATCTGTCTTTTTAAATTTCATTCTTCCCCCGTATTTAATGACTTCTGAGAAATGTCTCTTCCATTTATTTGTCCATTACTTTCAGGTCATTAAATGAGTACCTCTAAATGGCACCATTATGCAATGTCTTCCTGAAATGCCCACCACCCATCTCTTAAGCAGCACATTAGAAAAACAACAACAATGTAACAGAAAAACAAAACTATGATGGACACTGGCCGGACAGTGAGGGTCAATCCCAGGGTTCCAAATAAGAGCTTTCCCCTCTTACAGCGGAAAGCATGGACAAGCACCAGGTTGTTTCATGAGGCGCTGAGTCTGTGCCATCGAACATCAAACTGGAACCCTCCAACATTCCTCCCAAATCCTAAAATTCCCCGGTCCTCCCTGCAGCTCCGGAAATCATGCTCAAGTGTATCCCTCACTCTTCATGGAGGTTTCCATTCTTGCCCTTGACTCTGCTGCCCGACTCAGAATCCTGCTGCCCACAAGGCAAATCCCAAGCCCAGTGGCCTCATAGGCCGGAGGAGCCTCTCCCACCCTGCCCTCCTTCCTAGACTCAGCCCCGTCCCTCCTCCCAGCCATACTGGAGGACCTGCAAGGGTGATGATACAGTGATGTTCCATCCTGTGTCATCCTTACACTCATTCTCGCCATCCCCATCAGCGAGCACATCTGCTCTAATACCACCGCTCCTTAAAAAAGCCTTTCATTCGTCCCAAGCTCCCTTCCAGTCACTGCTCCATTCTTTGCCCCTCTTCTCATGAACACTCACTGGGAGACCTGTCCATACGAGCAACCCGCTGCCTCCCCTCCCTTCTCTTGCAACCACTCCGCCAGGCCTTCACTGCCTGCAACCCACAGAAGCTTCTCTTCTGGAGGCCAGGAGTGAACTCCACATGGCCAAATCCAAAGATCAAGTCTTGGTTCTCGGCTCAGGTGACCTGTGGGCAATGTTCCTACAGTCATTTCCACTTAGCCTCAGGGCACGGCTCTGTCTTTCCCTTCACTTGCCTCTTCCTCCCACTCCTACTGCCACCCTTACCTTCCTGCCTTCAGAACACAAGCATGCTCCACAGAACAATCCAGACACTCTTCCTTTTGTGTCTGCAGCTAACCTCCGACTGTCTTATCTAATCCAGTGGCTTACATACCTCCCAATGTATGGAAACACCTCAGGTCCACACCTCCAGCCCAGTCCCTCTGTCTTCTAGACCGCTACATCTACACAGAGACCTAGTGGTGTCTCCAGGGGCTTCCCACACCCACCACTGCACCTGTGGCCTTCCATATCTGAACCCGCACCTGTGGCCTTCCGTACCTGAACGTGCACCTGTGGCCTTCCGTACCTGAACCTGCACCTGTGGCCTTCCGTACCTGAACCTGCACCTGTGGCCTTCCTTCCAAACCTGCACCTGCACCTATGACCTTCCTTCCATACCTGAACCTGCACCTGTGGCCTTCCGTACCTGAACCTGCACCTGTGGCCTTCCTTCCATACCTGAACCTGCACCTGTGGCCTTCCGTACCTGAACCTGCACCTGTGGCCTTCCGTACCTGAACCTGCACCTGTGGCCTTCCGTACCTGAACCTGCACCTGTGGCCTTCCGTACCTGAACCTGCACCTGT